>VYZQ01041960.1:0-34533 GCA_013400655.1 Mystacornis crossleyi | reverse complement strand
TATTTATATAGTTTTTAAATTATAGTTTCTATCAGGAAAGCCTTATAGAACTGAACAACAAAACAAACAGGGACAACACTGAAGACTACAAGGACGATGAACCAGCTCATACTTAGCATAAGCTTTCTCCAGCAGTGCACTCCAGAACTCGTTCCTCACGTTGGAACAGCAGTAGATCAGCTCCCCATTCTCTGTTGGCAGCAGATCATCAACCACCACCTCTGTCCACTCTCCAAAGCGCCAGAAACGGAAATGGAAAATCCCAGCGTATTTCCCAGGGGTTTTGGGGTCCCACTCCTGCTCGTTGTAGTCTGGAATCACCTGAGAAAGCACGGGAGGGGAAGTTCAGCAAGTGGGCTGTGCTGAGGTTTATTCCCAGGGCCCACTGCCCTGGAACATGGCCCGTGCTGGCATCCAGCCCCACGAGCAGCTGGCCCTGCACAGATGAAGCAGTGAAAAGAGACACTGAGTTTGGTCCTCAGTGAAATACAGTCCCACTTCAAAGAGTGTTTCAGAAAAGTGACATTCATACCGATCTGCAGAGAGAGATAAAAAGAACCCGCTGCACTCTCTGGCTTTGTTTTGTCTGTTCTTTGGTGCTCAGTGTGGAGTGAGGAGGCCTCATAACGTGAAAAATAAACTGTTAAAGCAAGGGAAGATCTGAATCCACCAGAACTCACCCTTTGTTAGTCCCAGGGAGGAAAACACTGGCTGATAGGCAGGGGAACAACCAAGGTTAGCTTGGTTTATTGGCTTTATTTCCTGCACCACACACATCAATCACCCACCTGTTGCCAGAGGCTTTTCCTCAGAGCCAGGCAGGAGCACGCAGCCACAAACCAGCAGTTCCCCAGCTTGCCCTGGTGGAAGTCGTGGGAGCTCATCCCATCCACAAGCAGGCGGGGGTCTTCACAGAGGTCCTGGCAAAGCAAACGAGAGATTACTGGAGACTCCACTCCAGAAAGGATCCCAGCATCCTTCCAGTCAAGAGAAGCAGCAGGAAATGGTGCTGCTGACACCTGGGCTCTGAGCTTCTCCTTTCTTCACTGGAAACCCTCCTTCACAGCAGCCTGAGTTACTGCAGTGACCCCAACCCCACAGCAGGAAGAGAACACCTCTTTGTGAAGCACCTTTCACTCTCTGGGTCTCATAATCCTCGTGGACCTGGCTCCTGTTTGAACTATTTGTTCCTCCTTTCCTGCCTCCATCTCTGTTCACACGCAGATTGCCACCAGAGCTCGGCTGGGTCTTCCTGGGATGTCTCCCTGCTCCTCCCTGGCTTTCCCCTGGCACTAAAGGGAGCCCCTCTCAGCTTCATGGACCACGGGGGAGCCACAGGGGTGTATTTTAGAGCTCTGATGGGTTTGTTCCCAAGAAATCCTGGGCAGAGGCATTTGGCTGAATGGAGAGGTGTAGGAGTACGCCAGGACGGGTCTGGGACAGCTGGGACAAGAGATCTCTGCAGTCAAGGCTGGTTCTGGAGCCTGTGGTTTATTGCAAAGGTCGTGGGTGAAAGGGTCCTGCTAAGAACTGCCAGCCACAGCTCAGAGCAGGCCCGAGAGAGAGAGAGCTAGGAGCAAGAGGGTAAGAGAGAAAGCTCAGAGGGCTGGCAAGAGAGCTGGCAAGAGCAAGAGAGGGAAGCTAAGAGAGCAAAGTTCCCATTACAATACATTAAATCTTCTTCTGTNAAATCTTCTTCTGTACTGAATATTCTAATTTGCACTGACCAATCTAGTACAAGATACCAATCCTATAGCATTTACATACAACCTAAAAGAATCATTACATTACCCAACTGTGTTACATTTTAAACCTTACAAGTTACTCTTTGAACCCTTCCTTCCAAGCTAGTGGGGTCAGCTCTGACCCTTGGACTCTTGGTAAGGAGAAGGGCATTGTTTAATTAAAGGGGATTTCCTTCAGCCGGCCAAGCCATTGTCTTTTCCGGTTGTTCAGTAACAAATGGCTTGGCATCTTACACATCGAAACTTGCTTTCAATTCTATTTCACTTACATGTTTCATATTCCCAAAATCTAAGCAGTCATATTTATAAGGCTTTCCTGTTTCATCTTCCCCAACAGAGAGGGAATCTCCCATGAACATGCCAGCAAAGAGCTAATGGGACCAGCCCTAACTGGTGTGGGACCCACTGGGTTCAGCCCAGTCACTGCTCCTGACGCTCTGCTGTCAGCCACTGCTCTTCCTCGCCAGCTGAGAGCATGGCAGAGTGGGCAGTGGTAGGAAATTCTGTTTTTTCACAGTTTAATAACCCTGAATTTCAATGCTGTGGAAATGATCCTATGTCCAAGCATTAGAAATGCAGGATAAATAACTGCCCCCCACCTCAAAATGGCAGGAGACCCCAGATTTCCTGCAGTCTGTCCTGTTTGCCATCAGCAGCAGAGGAAGGAGCTGTGCTCCCTACCTAGGGATTCTCTCTGCCCATTGGTAATAAAAGATGATGATCCCAAAATAGCAGGACTGCAACCCAAGCCTGGCTACAGACCACAGGCATCTCTCTGATGTGGCTCTGACAAGTCAGTGCCAGATGAACTCATTTCCAGAGAAAAGAACCACCTCAGTGCTCAGCTGATGGTTTTCCTGGGCTGGTTTAGCCGATGGCACCTGAAGTCAGCTCACAGCACGGAATTCATGGGGTTGCAGACATTTTCCTTAAGAAAATTATATTTTTGGCATGAGACTTTTCTCCTTTAATAACGGCTGGCATTTTAAGCGCCTTTTGGGAAACAAGCAACTGATCATGGCATGACACTGATCCTCTGTCAGGAATTCTCACGCGTCTGCACTTAGAGGAGATTCAAAGCTTATTAAGAGACCTTAACAAAAATCTGAGTAGCAAAATGGTGCACAGGAGGAAAACCGACCCTGTACAAGATGCTCATCAGCATCACGGGCGGATCCATTCAGCCTCCCCGGGTGCTCTGCTATGGAATGGCAGCAGGAGCTCCAGGCTGGAACTTCAGATGATGTAAATCCACCCAGCTGCAGGGGCTGACATCGCTCGGCTACTTGGCCTTCGTGGTGGTAGCACACATCCGCCATCCACGTGGGCATGATTCAAGTCTCATATCCCATTTCCTGGCATCTCTGCCATTAATAATTTCTAGTTTGTTTTTCCTTTCAAAATGTTCTTCAGTTATCATAATAAACGAGGGATAAATGGAGCCATCGGGGTTAAAACTGTCCAAACTTCTCTGTCGCTAGAGGAAGCCAAAACTTTAATCAGTTTTAGAAAGAAATTAAGCACTGCTGTGTATTACAAAGGTCTTATTTGGTTTGTTTTGATAAAAATAACCACATAAAGCTGCCATTTTTTAATTGAAGTGTGTCTCGCATCTCACAAAGTCCTCAGAGGAAAAACAGAGCAGCATGTGCCAGCTGCCAAAATTATGGATGAGATCAGCATTTGCTGACTGCTGAGGCCCAAAGCAAACATGGAACAGCAGAGCTCAGAAACAGCACCTCCCTGTTTTCACCAGCATCGCCAAATTCTCCAGTTTCCTGCTTGATAAACCCTTTCTGATTAAACCACCTTAGAGCCCTGGACTTCTGGGGCTAAAGAGCAGCGTAAGAAAATGCCACCAGTTCTGTTTCTCTGGTCGTTAATCCTCTTGTCATTCTAGCAGCTTCTGTGGTGGCTGGCACTGCGTGGCTCAGATGAGACACAGTAACACTGAGGCACAACCTAGAGCTCATTTCAGCTCTTTGCTCTCTTCTGGGCTTTGTGATTTCCACCACTTATGCCATATAGCAAACTCTAAGGAATACTTGCAGCTATCTAAGCCACAATTCGCCCAACACAAGTTAGAAATGTGATATTTCAATATAGTATTCTGCAGTCCTTGTGAGGATTTTTAAGTGGTTTTTTTTTTGCCCCAAGCATGTAAAAAAGTAGATTTTTTTTTTCTCCTATAATGCTCCCAGCAGTGATAATTTGGTTGAGGATGGTTGAGGACCCAGCCAGTTACTATCTGAGGAACTACGAGGAAGAGACCCTGACATGAGATGTGATCCAGGCACTCCAGGAGTCCTGGTCCCTTCTCTCTCCTGCTGCCTAAGCACCCAAGCACTGGGGCTGTGAGTTCCACCACCGGCACCTCCTTTGCAAACACCGTGGTTTAGCCCCAATCCTTTTTCTCAGGACCATCCCGCACGCCTGTGCTGTGAAAGAGAGAAATATCTTCCCATTTCCAAGGAAACATTTAAAGGCAGTGACTGGATCTTACTCCACATCATCAGTGCCTGACAGCCACCCTATTTCTGATACCACGATTAAAGCAGTTGTTGCAGTATTTCTGCCTGCAGGGACCTTCCCAGGAGCCGAATGCAGCGCTCTCCCCAGTTCTCCCCTCACACAGGTACACTATAAAATTAACACCATCTGCAGAACTAGAATTGGGCTGGGCAGAGGCTGAAAGTGAGGTTGGAGGTTTCAGGGCCTCATGGTTCTGCTGAAAACTCCGGTGCTCTCATTGTCCTACCAGCCTTTCATCTGCATGACAGAAGTCTGTCTGTGTCACCTCCCATCCTGGCTGTGTAGGCCTGAAATAGCTGACATTCAGGGTTACTCAGCCACCGATGCTGTGAGGGATGAAGTGGCTCACAAAACCCCTTTTCCTGATTTTAAATGGTCCATTTCTTTGTAACAGAGCAACCTGGTCAGCTGGCTTGCAATCCTATCCCAGTCTGGATCCCACAGAATTCCCATACCTGCCTTCCTAGCCCCTCATCCAAGCAGCAATGAAAATTCTGATGAGTGCCAAACTAAGGCAGATTCCTGTAGGAATTCAGCAACACAGCTTGAGAGCACTCAAAGTAATTTATCTCACCAGCTATGCATCCCCATGACAAAGTTCTGCAAAACAATGTGAACCATGGGAGACAACAGACACCCACTTCCCTGGAGCCATGGAATGGTTTGTGTGTTGTTCGGTCAAAATGCCCTAAAATTAAAAAAACAAAATTTAAAAAAAAGAAAGGATGGGTTTTATTTGAGACCAGATGCACCACAGAAAGCACAGCAGATAACTGATTAACTGTATGCACTGACTTCAGGTTGCTGGGCTCCTTCGACTCTTAGAGTAATTTAGCTAAAGGAGAAAATTCCCCTTAGCTCTGAACATGCATCTCCTGGTGCAAGTATTACCAATATTCATGAACTAAAAATCATGCAGTATTGGTTATAAATAGGGAGAAAGTCATTCAGAGGGTTAATTAATGAGCTGTGTGTCTTCACAGGCATTAGCTGAAGCTGCACTGTAAATAACATTAACTGTAAAACATTGAGAGAAATCTCACATGTCCAAGAAAAGGGAAAGATGACTTTTTACCAGATGAGGGTCTGTCAGCCATCTCAGACAGAAAAACGGAGATTCAGGGAAAGGAAAGAAGAAAGAAGAGCAGTAATTGCTTGCAACTAAGATTTTCAAAGGTTTCTGTAGCATTTAGAGCTTACTTTCCCCAGAACCCTTTAAAGAACTCATAGAACTCAACCTAGCATGAAAAATAATCCAATCCACCTTTGCTTGCACACAAGATCCACAGAGGCAGGCACTATCAGACTGATCTACTTAAGCCCAGTAAATTCCCTTAAATTTTTTAAAAGCAGTTTGAATTCTGTCAGAGCTGAGAATTGTTTCCACTTTCTTCCCTTCTCCCACCCTCATATCATCCTGAGTCATCTCCTGTAGAGCCAGCGTAGAAAATCAAGGGGAAAGGCAATTCCTTCTGAACATGGATGTAAAAATTCAGCTTTGGCTGCAGCTGACACTGAACCAACCTCATCCAAAGGACAGGCAGCAAGGACAGCACCCTGTGGTTGTGGAGCTGAAGAGGAAAATGGGATTGTCCACCCTCTAATAAACCCCAGCTGTGCTGGCATGGTCACAGAAACCCTCCCCAGACCAGGCTGTGTGCCAAGGCATTTGCAGTGAGCCCCAAGAAGCAAAACCACCAAGCCCAGCTGCGCTGGATACTCCAGCGCATGCTAAAAGACTTTTACAACCTTGTTGTGGCTGAAAAAAATCTGCCTGCAGAGTGAAAAAAGAGAAGTGACCCCTCAGGGGACAGTTCTCAGAGGAATCGCCATCCGAAGAAAGCCGGGGTCAGATGTGACCCGGCTGAAACAGCCCTTGCTGAGATCAGGAAGGACCTTTGTCAGTGCTGTTACACCAGGTAAACCCACAAAAGGCAGGTTCAGCCTCAGGTTTGTGCCTGCACATCCTGAGCTCGGGACTTGCAATTCCTCTGTCAACTCCCTGCCCATCATCCGGCAGCGTCAGCTCCTGAGAGCGAGAAAATGCCCGATGCTGCTTAGAAGGAGACAGAGCTGCACGTAAGCAAGGAGAAAAGCAGCCTTGTGTGACAGAAAACTCAGCTATTTGGGGATTGAGAAATGCTTCTTCCCCCTCCTCCCTCTCCACTAAGTCCTGTTACAAAATCAAATGCATCACAGACCTTTTTATGGCGTTCTTTTTTTTTTTCCATTTGCAGTTTGGGCCAGTGGTGATTAATACTCAGCCCGTGAGTTTCAGCCTTGCCCTGCTTATGGGACATGTGTATTTGGGGAGGATCCAAATCAATGTTTTGGAAGAAACCCCCCCCAAAAAAGTGGAACTGGGCAACGTGGTGTGTATCTTGGCTGCCTTTGGGTTTCACCTGACCCCTGGAGCACTCCAGCCGCTCTCATCCAGAGTGCTGGCAGGGCTGGGAAGGGCTCAGTGATGGGCCCTAGGGCTGACCTTATCCCGAACCTCCTCACAAAGCATTACTGAAGCCCTGCCAGTCCTCTGCCACTGCGGCCCAGAAATCACTGCAGATGACAGAGAAGGGTTTGCTGTTCTCCCAGAACCCTCACACAAGGACAAACCACCTCAAACCACCTCTTGCTGCGCTATCTGAGTTTGTGATGCTACAGAACTGCAGCACATCCGTGACACTTCCAGGGAAAAGCTGCCTTGTTTGGGAATAACACTTTGTTTCTCACTGAACTGACAGAAAGCAGCCTTTGCCTCCTGCCCTCTTCCCCTTGTACCTACTCCCTTCCCTAAACTCGGTACCACAACTTGGGTGACGTTTCCTCCTGAGCAGCAATCAGAGATGCCATTCTCAGGGCAGGATTCACCTCAGGCAAGAGCAAATTCTCTCAGCAAGGACTCCCTGGGAGCAGAGCTCAGGCCCTTTCGAAGGGCAGTGCACAGACATCACCCTGCTGCAGCCGTGACTCTGCAGAGAGGCCCGTGTCTCTACTGATCCTATAAACCAATAGCTCAGAGCAATTCCAGCCTCCATGAAACTTGATTTCAGCTATTCCAAAGCTACAACAGCTGCGACATAATGAGGGAAGAAAAAAAAATGTAATCAAAGTTGCAATTTAATTGGTTAAAAATGTGTATGTTTAAACTTCTTGGGAAAAGTTATATTTTTCCATCCTAAAGGCACCATTTTGGGACCACTAATCTGAAGTTTTCTTGCAAAATGCTTTTACAAGGATTTACTCTGATTTTGAGGCGGTGGTGCTCCATGAAGAACAGGCAGGTGTAATAGCAGCATTTTAAAGAAAATCTGAATACAGCCATGCACCAGAGCAGGCGAAATGTCCTTGCATTAAATGCAATAAAAGAGGATGGCCGAGGACAAAGCCAGTCCTTAGAGCGACTCCCTGACATCACTTCCAGGCATACCCTTAGGTGGCCGAGGTCACACATGGGCTGCAGGGCCACTCACAGTTCACCAGACTCAAGGGCCACCCACTGCTCAGCTACGTCTTTTTATTGCTGCCTCAAAACATGTTTGTCGACCAAATTCTTGGGCGAGTTTCCTCAGATGGGGAATAAAAGCAGTGAGAAAAGGACGCTGGAAAAAGTCGCGCACGCTTTTTCGCAGCGCTGAAATCTTCAGCACCGGAGCAGTGTGGAACAAACCAGTCCCAGGCCAGTGCTCCTGACTGTCCAGCTCCGGCTGGGGAGGAAAATATTTCCTTTGCCTGATAATGAGCATCATTTTGGCTCAGTGGCCATGATCTCGTCCAGTCTGACCTTCTGCTGTGTCTCAGGGGGCTGGCAACCGATGCAGATGGAATTCTCCATCTCTGCCTTTTATGAGGAAGGGAATTCGCTGTTTACAAAAGGGTATCAGGCAGATTTCAGCGAAGTCACATTTATTTTCTTTATTGCATTGAGTATTTTGTGGCAAAACTAAAGTCAAGTCATCTAAACGTTGTCTGGAGTGAAAATTCAGATTCATCTGGGAGATGGTTTGTTTTTCCTGAAAGGAGATATTTCTCCCTTGCCCAGTGGCAGTGCACAGACTTTAAAGGTTAAAAAGCCTGAGTCTGAACACCACATTAAAGAGCATAAACCCCTTTAGCAGTAAGTTCCTCCTTTCCACACCCCTTTTCCAGCAGGGATTGCTTTCAGCCTAGATCCCAGTATCTACTAATCATGGCATTTATCACAGACACTGTCTTAAGGATAAAAATCCTTTTTCCTCTTCTCCCAGGCTCCTCATCTTTTTCAGGCAGCACCTTGAGGTGTTCTCCCATTTATTTGCTTCAAGCAAAAAGGCATTAATGCCTGGGATAACAGTTCAAGGCACATCCAGTGGCACCTTCCAGACACATTTCTGGAACTGTGATCCACCCCATGCCATTCTGGACTTGATGTTTGCTTCATAGCATAAAAAGAGGAACTGTAAAATGACATAAAGCTCCGAGCATAAGACACAAGCTTCCTAGACAATTAGATGAGTTGAGCTATATCAAATTTTGGATTTTGAATTGGTTTTTAATAGAAATTTTGTTCTAGCCAGCATAACACAACTTTGGTGAGCCTATGAAGGTCAAAGTCTGTGGAGGGTCTCTGTCCCAGCATGACACACACCTGACTTAAAATTCTAGTCTGGACATCCTTTCTGGCAAAGATCAGCTATAGAACATGTAAACCAGAGTATTTGTCTTTCAGGAACATAGAGAGTTCAAATTCTAAGCTATAAAAATATTGCCTCAAAAGTGACACAGCAGCATCCATTTTACTCCTGAATACTGAAAGCACTTTTATGACTCAGCCAAATCAGTGTGCCACAGAATCATAAATTCACAGTTACAACCACAAAGGATTTTATTTACACATCTTGAAAACAAACAGCAGCTTCTGTCTCTAAAACATCTTTTTAAACCTTGTCTTGGAAAGATTTTCATTTAGCAATAAAGTTATCAGCATGTGAGATAAGTTTCTTCAGTTTCGAGTGATGACACTGAAAAACCCACACCAGTGACTTCCAAAGTAAGATTATTAAGCAAAATCACAGTTGTTGTATCTGCCAGGCACTCAAGCACATGCTTTTCCCTCTATGTAGGTTATTTTTCTTGCACAGATGGCTATTAGAGATCTAAAATGAATAAAATATGTTTGGACAACGTGTTGTTGTACAAAGTGATCTTGAGGATTTCTTCTTTCCAGTCTCAAGAGAATTTCCAGGATAAACCAGACTGAATATGCTTTAATGTTTTTACAACCTTTGCACGTCACTTTGGATGTTGTTACTGTCCAGCTTCAATGCCCAAACCTTTGAAAAGTCAGAGGAACCTGGATGCTTTAATCACTGAAGGACTTGTGAAAATGTGGAGCTCTATCACTGTTTGAATACTCAGTAAGTTTCCTAGCACCATTAATGATAACTAATTTTGGATTCTCTTCTGCTTCAGCCCAAAACAAAGACTAGAGCAGATTCAGTCAGACAGATCCATGGACAAGAGCCTCAGGACTCAGCCTGTCAGGGTGTAGTCAGAGGATTTACTTGGTCGTGATTTCATCCCAGTTGAAGCACAGTGAGTTTCATCTTTGTGGTTAAACTGTTCAGACATTTAGGAGGCTTCTTGCTTGCAAAGACAGAGTAAGAAACTTTTTCCCTTATTTATATCATGCTGTTTCTTTCCACAGCTCTTGAGCTTATTTTTGGTTTTCCCAGTGTGATCTAAATACTCTGATTTGAATTCACCACTTCATTTCAGACAAATTCCTCTGTTAAACACAAACGTCAGTGCCATCACTGAGAAATTACCCGCCCCATTTACCAGCTTAGAAATCTTGGGAATCCAAATAATCTCCCTCTTATCTTTGGCAATGACTACTGGCAGCCATAGGAATATTCACAGTGGCCAACCTCACTACACTTCCCGGATAATCTAAGTGTTTGATTTGGAGTTATGGGTTTGAAGCTACATTCTGGGTAAAATAAAAGGGATCCAGACCTCCAGTTCCTGTTGCATGTTCAAAGCACCACAGAATCTCCTTTAAAGATGAAGATTCTCTGCGAATATTTAGGAATTGCTGTGAGGACTTCATCGTCTTTATTTAATCAGGGACTAACAGCTAAAGTAAAGTCAGTGAAAAACCTAAGGAAACATTTCTTAACTCTCAAAAGACAGGAGAAGGGCCTGTTCCTAATAATGCCGAGGTTTGCCAGTGTTGCTTTTCCCTTGTCTTACAACATCAGTATTTGCTGTTCAGCCACTATGTTCATCGGAGGCCATGTTTATTTTTAATTTTTTGCAGATTTTGGAATGCCTGCAGAAGTAGCTTAACCTGGTGTCCCTGTGTCTTCCAAGCACACCCTCCCCCTCAGTGCCTCCAGATTTCACCCCAGCCAAACGCAGAGCTGCAGGGCAGATTCTCAGCTGCAAACCCTCATCCCTTCGGCTAAACCAAGGGCTGACATTGCTTTAGACGAGCAGAAGTGCAAGTCCCCTCAATCCACCTCTGTCCACTGGCAGATGCAGCTTTGGGTTGGTTCAGGAGACGTTCATCATGCTTTTAGGGAAATAAAAGTGCTCGTTAAGACCAGGAGTGAGAAATGCCATGGTTGGATTACATCTGAAATATTTGGATTACATGTGGGTTATTCCTCTTACAGTCCAGACAGCAGCTGTTTCACCAGTTAGATCATGTGGCCAAATGTGAAAAGCAGCTTTTAGGCAACCATCACTTCTGAGGAGTTTTATTTGTGGAGAGCAGTCAGTGAGTGAAGGAGGAGGGGGGAGAGGCCAGAGGATGAGGTACTGCACTCACATCTCCATTTAGGGAGGAAAATCAGATGTCTTAAATGCCCTTAATCTGAGGGGAGGAGGAAAGAGCAGTGGTCAAGCACAGCAAATGCAGCTCTGCACAGAAATGGATTATCTATAGGGTTATCCTACTGACCCAGGGAGAGCAAATCCCTGACTTTTTGTCTCTTATCAGTCCCACAAGTGCTTCCACCTGTGGTAAACTCACAGCAGCAACAAAACTCTAAACTTGCAGACCAAAGCTCAGCCCACTGCTAAATGAGATTTAATTTTCTGCTCACTTTCACAGGACTGGAGATTTAGTAGAGTCTTAGGGAAAAAAACCCTATTTTGACTATTATCCACTGTATCAGCCTAGAAAGTGCTGTCTCCAGGCAAAAAGCAGACCTCAATGTGCTTTACACAGCACAGACACTCTTTATTTATTAACCAGGCCTCGGGGAGCCACTTGTCCACCTCCCCAGCTCAGGAAGGGTCACTGGAGCAGGCAGTGCCCGGGTGGCCTCAGGACAGCTCCAGACAGAGAATCCATCTCCTGATGCACAGGGGAAGGTCGAGGTGGCCTCTGCCACCCGCAGCACCGGCCAAAGTTCAGTGCATGAAAACTGGAAGGTAACACTTGCTCTCAACAAAATGTGCCTTTCTCCCGAGGAAGGATATTTTATTTCCTGAAAGCTGGAAAAGATGCAAATTCAAAATGTTTTAGCCTTTGTGACTAGGTTAGGAACAATGCCACATACAGGCAAGACAATTCTAAAAGGTTCTTTCAGCTGTGAAGGATTTTTAAAAGCTTCTTTTTAGCCGAGAAAACATACATATTTATTTAATCTTTAAATGGAATTAATCTTGAAGGAAACATACATTTAGATCACAGGGACACAGCATGAAATTCAAACAAATTACTCTGCAAATCTAAGACAGAATGGCTTACTAAACCTTGAATTCCAGGACTTTGCTTGTCCCAAATACCCTTTTAAATATGGAAATAATATGAGAAAAGCATGAAGCTCTTCACATAGAAAATATTTTTTGGATGTGGATGCTTTCCACTCTTGCTGAAGAGTGTTGACAGAACAATACTTTAGTTTTCTTTGCAACTGGCATGTTTAGGCTGTAATTTTTCCTTCAGAGAAGCCAGACATTTAATTCTTTTGGAAGACTAAATCAATGAACTAACAATTACTGCAAGAAGACTTATGCTGGCTGGGGATATGATCCTCAGGCTTTTTGTTTTACAGTCTCAAAATAAATTTCACCATGTCATTCTTACCATCACCACATTGCCTCAGGACAAACAGAAGCTGTTTGAGAAACCAATTTTCATCTAATGACAACTGAACCAACTAAATAAAACCTGACATTTTAAACTTTAAAGAAACATTCACAGCCTTGGAATTGTACTGTTTATGCTCTAGAAATGACATTGAGGTCGTTTAATATTTCTTTTCTTTAGAGGAAACAACCACGACAACTTCATCCAGTCTGAGGGAGGGAAATAGAAACTGGAAAAAGTGCCAAGAGAGAAGATAACAAAATACTGGCATCTGGAGAGCTGTGTGCTTGGCAAGCATGCACGTCATTTACAAATGTTTGCCTTTAATTATATTCCTGGAAGACTTGGGGGAATAACACCACTGAGCAAGTTGCCACTTTCCAAACGCTGCCAGTTCATCCGAAGGAAATAAACACATCCCTCATGGAAGGGTGAGTGTATCCAAGGGTGTCACCACAAAAAAAGGGAACTCGCGCCTCACGCTGCCCTGGTACCTGCCAGAGGAGGGGGGAAGGATGCAGGAGATCCTCTGCACCCCCAGCTCCTCGGAAACCTGCTGGAGCAGGGAGGGCAGGGATGCTGGCAGGGAGCCACCGGTGGGTTGTGCTTCCTGTCGTGACACAGCCAGCAAAGAAAGGCACAGCTGAAACCAAAGAACTTTCTGGAGTGACCCCAGAAACGGGACTGAGCCATCGAACTGATGTCACACGGGGCCCACTCAGTGACCAGACTGTACTGGAGAGGTCAGACCTGAAGGTTTTATAGTTCCTTGCTCATCTCTTCTTCTGGGCAAGCTCCATCTTAACAAGACTTTCCAGGCAAAATGAAAATCAAATAATGGGAGTCATAGAATAAGGGTGAGCAACAGCTCGATTCCAGGAACGTTTTGGCAATTCCAAGAACAAACATGTCACAACTTCCCCAGCTGAAAGCACTAAGGACAAAATATTACGGGAGGAA
This sequence comes from Mystacornis crossleyi, assembly GCA_013400655.1. Taxonomy (NCBI): domain Eukaryota; kingdom Metazoa; phylum Chordata; class Aves; order Passeriformes; family Timaliidae; genus Mystacornis; species Mystacornis crossleyi. Next base: position 21,216 of record VYZQ01041960.1, on the reverse strand, counting down.
TGTTTTATCCAGTCAGAAACCAAGATGGAAACATGCCAAGTGATGTTTTCATGATGCCTCCCATACTCAGCCTGGTGGGGGACAGACAAGGTGACAAACAGAGCACAGTGAGATTCCCAAAGCTTTGAAAGGGGCCAGGGACCAAAATCCCTGATATTAATATGGAGGTGTACCAGCTTATATCACTGGTGGGAATAAAAGTGAATTAAACTAAGTTTATAAGTTGCTATTCATTAGGAAAGGACGCTTTCTTAAAATAACATCCTCAAGAGAACAAAGCAGTATCTGTTTCAGTCTCAACAGAGCTCTGTAAATTAAACACCCATCTCAAAAAAAAAAGGTGAGGCCCTCCCAAGTTCTGGAGCAGTGTTCTCCCACAGTTTCATTTTCCACACGAGCACACGAGGTCTCTGCAGGGTGAAGCACTCTGCCCAGAGCCGGGCATCAGCAGCCTGCTGCAGAAAGGTGAGGAGAGACACAAAATCCTAGGACAACATGGAATTCCTGATCCTGTTTCTGCTGGACCTTCACAGACACAGAAACGGAGCCCATCTGAATGAAATATCCTCAGGTTCTCAGGAGAGAACAGCACACTGCACTCACCCCAGCCTGGATGTGGCCGGCAGACTCTGGCCCGGGGAAATGGGACATGGACAAGGGTCACACAGCTGGACACGACCCCCCGAGAGTGGAATCCCAGCCCTTGCCAGCAATAACTGCCGGGAGGGATTCAGGGAATTAAGAGATCCCTCCCTGTTTGTTTGGCTGTGTGAGAGGAGTCCTGGGGCACCACACGCAGCTCTGCTCCACTTCCCAGCTCCAGGAACAAAACAGCTGGGAAAGAAAGTGCTTGGCAACACACCTGCACCAACCCTTTGTGTCTGGTGACTGCTCTGTCCAGTGACTTCTCCTTGGACCCATCCTCTTTCCCATCACTACTCTTAGTACAGAAAAAAAAAATTTTAATTCCCCTTATAAAGCAACCACCACTCAAATTCGACAGCACAGCTTCTGGGTCTCTGCCTGCCTTCCAAATGCCACAGATTTGCCTTGGATTTGGGCAAGTCCAAAGCACTGCTTCACCTTTCTTCCCACGGCAGCATCCTGCTTCCCAAGTCCCCACCCCATGCCACGGACACACATCCACGTGCATATATCCATTGAAACCCATCCACGTGCATGTATCCATTTAAACCCATCCTTGCCTGCCGGCTCTGGGGCCCTGCCCTCACAGCCCACCATACAGGCTTCGTATTTGTGTTAGAAATTGGGTTGGTCTCATCCCAGACAGAAATGCTGTTGCAGATGAGTCGAGATTTCAGCTTTCTGGGGTTTGCATTGGAGAAACTGATAATTGTATGTGAAGTTTATAGTGTTCTATTTAGAATTCTCTTTAGCAAAATGCAATCCAATGCAAAATATTTGCTGTTAACAGGATTCTCTCAGGGTCCAATGCACAGCAAATTTCCAGAGACAAGCCTTAATTGTTAATTATTACTTCGAGGCTTTGGTGACAGAAGTTACTTTAGAATATTAATAGGCCAAACCTGCAGACAAAGTCAACACACATTTTCCAGCTTGTCTGGTGACAGCAGAACACCCGCAGAAGCTGAGGCAGGGCTGGCAGCAGAGATGCCACAGCCACTGGGAAAGGATCAGTGTCATGTTGAACACGAATCAGTGGCCACGGTCTGGGCATTTCAACTCTCCCATCCCCTTTTCCTGGGATCAACATAACACGTCCTCAACTGATTATTGTATATTTTTATTATGTTCAGCGAGGTATATCTTGTGGCAGCTGTCTCTTCTGCTGTGGCAATAAAGGCCCTTACCTGCACACTACAGGTTGAATCCATAAAAGATTAGCTAGCAAGAACACATGAATAATAATGTTAGCCTGGAACTCAGGAGACTCCTTTGGAGCCTCCCTGGTTCCTCAGGAGGCTGCTCTCAGATGTTGTGAGCTGTCAAGCACGTTCTACATGCCTAATGTAACAAAAATCCTCCTGTTTGGTTCTTCCTTTTCCAGCCAGCTGTGAAAAAAACCCCTCAAACAAATGTTCCAGTTGTGAAACACACATACACACACTCCCAAAACCCCACCTTTGCTATTTCTTGGCCAAGTAAGGGCAATGGACTGTAGGAAAGAGCTGCCTGGAGCTCCCTACCTTCACCTGCCACGGTGCCAGAAAATGTCACATTTTCTTTTCGGAATACGTTCAGTGAAAAAACATAAAACAACCCAACCTCAAAACCTGAGGAGAAAACAATAATGGGAGAAGGGAAAAAACAAAACAAAGCCCACGATGTTTTCAGTGAATTGTTTGGCTGGACACCACCAGAACATGCTGTTCCAAATACCTTAAAAGACTAACAAGGGAAGGCCCTTTAGAGCTGAAAAACGTTTCCTTGCCTCCAAGAAAAAAATTCCAAGAAATATTTCAGCTTTATTAGCATATTTGGGGGAAAGTTGCAACATTAAAATTAAAACCAAAAAGGATTTTAACCCAGTATTTACGCCCCTCCAAAAAAACCCATCATTCCTCTCCTCCATTTTAACAAAATGCGTGTACTCCTCAAAAAGACCAATTACTTGGAACAGCTAGGACTGTTATTAATTTCAAAATGATTACAGGATCGTATTAGGGGAGCAGTAATAATGACAATGTTGTTCTATCATGATTCCCTCTATGCGAACTGACATTCCTGGTTGGTAAAATGAGAATTCCAGTCCCAGTGGGTTCCGGTGAGTTTTTGATCTCTGTAGATCAGTGCATTCTACATCTAGTTGAGTTATCAGCACTCTTACTTAGATTATATTTAGATTTCAACATCCCTTCCATAGCCTAAGTGCTAAGTGCTTTAGAAAGTTCTGAATTTCAATCAGTTCTCATGTATCTCACGCACCAAATCACAGCTGACCTCCTCTGTCTCATCACGCCAGGGCAAAACCAGGTGGCCACCACTTCCCTTGAAAATGACACTACATTTCCAGCTGCTGGAGAAAATGATCCAAATCAACTGATTTCGCCAAATAAGACACCAAGAAAGCAGACTCTGGATCCAGCTGATCCGGAACTACAGCCGTACAGGGAGGGTCAGACTTGCTTTGGTCTGGATTTGAAGGACCTTGCCCTCCGCTTTTGGACACCTCCTCCTTAACAGCCCTATCCCCCGGGACCTTTGTAAACCCCACGTTTCCAGCCTATGGACCACCAGGAAACAAGAACAGCCACAGCCGTACAGAAGATCACGCACTCCACTAAATCCACCCTCGTTAAACAAATAAAGCTCTCAAGGCAGATTCTTAGTCGCTTCAACAAAAAGAAACCCCAATGTTCAGGAGCCAAGTGCCAGCACTAATTTTACCCTTAAAGAACCACAGAGCACGACGCAGCCCTGCCTACCCCGGGATCTCAGATGGGCGGCAGCTCATTGTTCTCCCCCTAACGCGCACCCATCACCTTCTCCTCCCTCCCAGCTCAAAATTAATTCCAACAACGTGAAGACAATTCGACTTAATTGCAACTGCAGCATCTCCTGCAGGATCCCGCTGCCAGTCCCGCCGTTTGAATGTGCGGTTGCCGGGGCAACACGTGTGAAGAGGATGCTTTTGTGCTGCCACTTGCATCCTCGGGAGCCGTGCCAACGTCGGGGCTCCCGCGGCTGGGATGGATTTAACGCCTTCCTCCCCGGGAGCCGCCGGTCCTTCCTCCCACCGCAGGGAGCGGCCCCGCAGGCAGCTCCTCCTGCTCCGCAGAGCGACACCTGCTCCAGAGGGATGGATGGCTGCGGCTCAGCTCGGCAGCACCGAGCACCCCGAGCACTGGAACAACTCCCCTCAAACGTGCAGCAGCGCCAGGCTCTGTTTGCAGCAGGTTTGGGGTACACGGCTCGTCCTTAACGAGGGAAGAAAAGATCCTTCAACATCGTTTAAGAATTATTTTCTTCTGGTGGTTTCCCATCCGCCTGTTGTCATCCCCTCACCACCCCCCTCCACGCTAACGGAAGGTTGTGTCGTGTCTGGAGGACTACATGGTCCCTGCCTCCACAATTTTAACTTAAAAACCGTGATTAATGTGTACAGAAACCTCCCCATCGATCTCTCTGATTATCTTCCAGGGCAGACTGCTTCCCAGAGTCTAGCTCTTAATAGCTTTCCTACTTCTTTAAGATGAAGGGTTTAAACTTAGGTCAGAGCCTACTTTGCCTATAACCTTTTATACCACTTTTGAGTCTGCACGGCTTAAGCCCTTTTATAAAAATTAAGGGGCACTGCAATCATTCTCTTCATATACACACAGGCACGTGCAGTTAACAAAGGAATATCTGACTTAAAACTTTTCCACTGCTAATGAGCTGTAGCTGAAGATCACAAGCTGAATCTGCTTTTAATGGCAAGGGAAACTCTGCACCACTGGCCTCCCTGCCACTGCACTCGTGTAATCACAGCTAATCACAGCACACAAAAGTGCCTGTTAAAATGATCACCAGCATAATCTAGGAAGTCCTAAAATCCTCCAGTAGCCCTGCAGAGCTGCACTCATGGAGTGAATGTTTGAAAGCCACCCTCTGAAGGATGCTGGACTGTCTGTGGAGGACAACACGCATGGCGTTGAGATCCAGGATGTGACAGACACATGAGGAAAAGAAGCCAGTTAGGATTGATTTCATCTTAGTGCAGGACCGAGGCTTTCACAGCCCTTTTCTGCTACAAACAGGTCCAAGAGAAGCACAGAAAACAAGCAAATTGCGAGACTGGCTCATGTAGCCTACAACCTGAAACCACCTTTGTGTCCCCAGCTATGCTTGAGGCACATAAAAGGATTTGTGAGCTCCCTCAAAGCTCAGCAGAGGCTCAGCACCACTCTTGGAAACACATTTCCTCACCCCCCAGATGCCACGTGTGCCATTATTTCCACTGCAAACGCAAATGTCACAGCACACAGAGCTTTGCAACTTGTGTTTATCGACAGTTGAACAAGAGTCAACAACCACCAACAGCAGAGAAATGTGAACAATTCTGGGACAGGCAGGGAAACAGAAGCCAAAACTTCAGCTGTTTCAGGACATGTAGCCTTTGCAGAATAAGTAATTTTTTCCAAGAAAACAGTAAGTACATCCCACAAAGCTTGAGGGGTGAGGAGGAGAGGTGGGGAAGGAACCCTGTTCTGATCAAGCAAGAGCATTGCTGTTGCTCCATATTTTTATCTGGAAAAAAGTGGCTGAAGGAACTAAAAAGGCTTATTTAGATCTGAAAAAGTGACCATTAAACCAAGAGCCACACTCCAGCAGGGAGTTGGGAACATGGAGATGAGATCTGGCAAAGCAGGTAAGTGTCACTGTTCACAGGGGCTGTCACAATCCCATCGCTTTGTCACTGTCCTAGGTTACAACGTAAGATGTGCCCAAAAGTCTGTATTCTATCACCACCTTCATGAGCTGTTAAAACCGGTGGGACAATGCTCCCCCATCTCCTTCATGACTCATCCCTGGTAAACTCAGGGGGATATCTGCTGTTAAGGGGCCAGCTGCTGACACCAGGTGGGGCAGAGTTCTTTATCTCTCCCATGACCCATCCTCCCTCCAGGGGGATATCTTCTGTTCATGGGCCATCCAGTCTCACCCCATGACTGATAAAATTCCATCATCCCATTGTGAGATGCTCCGCCCAGGGGGAAGGAGCCAAGCATTCCCACCTGGATATAGTCTGGAGTTTGGAACAGCATGGGCAGCCTTGCCTACTGGATCGCCAGAGGACAAGAGCTACACAACCACCACTGGACCTTCCGAGGAGGACCAGACCTTTTCTACAAGATCACCATTTCCACAGAACCACTTCAAAGAGAACTGCAGCTATCACCTGATGGGACTGCTACCACCACCCTGCCCAGCAGGGTGTCAGGTCATACCCTGACTCTGTCAGCTTAAACCACTGTTTCTGTATTATTGCTTTTATAGATATATATATTTTAGTAAAAGAATTGTTACTCCTATTCCCCTCATCTTTGCCTGAAAGCCCCTTAATTTCAAAATTATAATAATTTGGAGGGAAGGGGGTTACATTTTCCATTCCAGGGGAGGCTCCTGCCTTCCTTAGCAGACACCTGTCTTTCAAACCAAGACAGTCACACAGAAGGCAGCAATGCAGCTACACTGAGAGCAGTGCACATCACTGGCATGGTATTCCTCTTTAATGTTCACTCTCCTCCAGCTCTAGATTTCCCCCAGGCCCTATCCTGGCAGATATCCCAGGGTGTGATGAGCTGTCACCCCACTCCATGCCCCGAAACTGCCCTTGCAGTGGTCATGCGGCTGCTCCAAGCCTGAGGCAGTGCCAGGGCACCTCCCCTCCTGCAGGCACCACTGGGCTCGACACGAGTCCCAAACATAAGCAGATGTCGCTGGTCTTGTTCAAACTGGGAAACAAGGTTAGACTGCAGTGACACAGCTACAGAGGAGACAGAGGAATTAGCTGATGCACACCATTACATCTGAGGGACATTTAACCCAGGCGTGCTCACAGCCAAGTCTTTCATGACCCTCACTGCATGAAATTTATGACAACTGGGTTACTGTTAAATATTCTGGAGGACACTGAGACCACAAATCCTGTCACTGTGGAATAAAGAACATTAATGCAAAATCTCTAAAGCTCACCCAGACTAAGTGCCCATGCAGGGACTTGCCCCAGGCTTCCTCTGCCTTCCAAATGAGAGCAAAATCTGAAACAGGTAGTGAGGTAGGGGAAGGTTTAGGATTCAAATCAGGACTTGTAAATATGAAGATGTTTCAGCTCCTGAGACAACCAGTTATTTTCCACCAGTTAGAAGCAAACAAAAGCTGGCACTGCCTCCAGTAAACATGTGAAGGTGTAGAAGTCAGAGCTCCTGAATTTTTTGGCAGCTCGGCCCTGGATAAATCACCAGCTCACCCCACATTCCCCAGTTTGGGAAGCAGGGATGACACTTATTCTGTTTATCCCTAGCACTGTATCATTCCAGCACACAGTAGTGCCTTATCTCCTGGACTTTTCACTCGCATGGTGATAACCACCCCAGAAAATGCTGGAAAACTGGTGAGAAGAGTGGAGAATGGGGCCTGTAGCATGCAGTGTTTCTAGGAAAAAGGGCACTGGGCTGTGCAGGTGGAATTCTCCACCTTCAGCCAGGTACCTGACCTTTGGAGTTAATGGGGATTTAATCAAACACAGCAGTGTGGGCTGGGACACAGGAGGGCTTTCTTGGGAAGCAGGTCAGCAGCCCTCTCTCACGGTGTCTTTCTGTGCTGCCTTCCTGACCACAAACCAGCTCTGTCTTTCCAGAACATCAGGGTGCAATCACAGCCCTTTCATAAGGAGAAGACGCAGATGAAAGCAGAATTGGGGCTTAGAAAACACAGGGTCAAGCGGGGAAACCAGGAAAGCACATGATAAGAGTCTCATTCTGTAGGATCAGACTATTTTCCTTGATGAAGAACTAAAGAACACTGTTTATCTCTGAAGCAAGCTTACCCACTCTCTCCTCACATGCCTGCCTGCCCTTCTCGGGGGATCACTGCTGTTTGTCTAACACTGACAGAGATGTCCTTGAGATTCCATCCTTTCTGCAGGGTCAGTGAAAAAAGTTCACACAAACCCGAGGTTTAGCTAAAAATAAGACAAAATATCCATTCAGCAGAGCCGCAGTCACGCCTGGGGATTTTCAGCCCATGCTGAGCAGGACCACCACACAGAGGCAGTGTTCGCCTCGGAAAGGGCTTAACCAGGACAGGTGGCCAAGGACATCCCAGATACAGCAGGGCCAGAGGCTCCTCCTGCCTCTTGGCAGGACACAGCTGCCCCCAGCCCCACTTCAGCCTGGCAGAGGGGGGAAACACTGGGGAAATCACAGGAAAAGAGCAGGATGGGCTCTGATGCTAATTCCAGTGGGTAGGAAGAATGTCCACTAGCAGGAGGGAATCTTTCTTACTCTTTTTCCAACAACCCAGCAGGTTTGCTGCACAGAAAACCTCCCCAGGAGGCTTCTTGCATGAGCTGAAGGGCTGTGGAAGGTGCTGCACCTTTGAAAAGGTCATGCTCAGCTCAGTTGTTATTTTACAGGTTCACCTCAGAGGAACTGGGGTATTAGCAGGGCCCAATGTTCTGAAACACCAGCAAAGGACTCACATACCAGGGGAGGTTTAGATCAGATATAAGGAAAGATTTCTTTACCAAAGGGTTGTCAAGCACTGGAACAGGCTGCCCAGGGAAGTGGTTTTAAATACCTGAAGATATTTTTAAAGACCTGTAGATGTGGTGTTTGGGACATAGCTTAGCAGTGGACTCAGCAGTGTCAGGGTAAGTGTTGGACTCAGTGAGTTTAGAATTCTTTTTCAACCTAGAACTCTTTTCCAACCTAGAAGGTTCTGTGGTTCTGCGTTGTTGGCATCAACACCTGAATTCACCCTCTGAATTCTGGCTGGCAGAGGCCAGGCCCTGGTGGGATAGGGTTCAACATCTCAGCTGTGTCAGGTCAATCTGTGCGTGGTTTTATGATGAATGACAATGAAATTTATGTGACTAGAATATTAATTAATATGTGAGGTTTCAAGCACTGGAATGATGTTTAATGTGGGTAATAATGGAACGCAAAGCTAATCACTGACCTACAATTAGACTTCAAACCACTGACCACCACCTTGAACAAACTCATACACACAAGAACGGCCCAAAATGGCATCCTTGGCTAGAGTTTAGCTCTTGCTTCACATCTGTTATGTGAACGAACTCTCTTCCTGACCTCACTGTGACTGGTTGTGCAGTATTTTCCCTTCTACAAGGGGATGAAAGACTCCAATAAACAGGAAAGCGCTCAGAAATAAAAATAAACCCACAGACTTTGGAATGTCATCTTTTTCTTTCCCAAATTCACTCTTCCCATTCTTCAGCCTCGTGTCTTACTTGGAAAACTGAAATGGGAAGCAGGAAAGCAACCCTTGGACTGCTCATTAAAATTCCAGTAGAGAAGCTGCTGTGAGGAATGAGCACCACCAGGAAAGAAGAAGAAGAAGCAAAAGAGAGAAGCAGTCTCAGGCCATCCTGGCAAGTACTGTCCAGCCTTGGTCAGCCTCATCTGTTGTCCCCTGTCACAGAGGACAGAGAACAGCAGCAGCTGTATATGAGGGACATCACACTGGCATCCTGTTTTCTAAGGAAAGACACCCAAGTTTGTCCTTCCAGAAGATAAACTCTAACCCCAGAAGTGGACATGGGTGAAGTTAAGGAGAAATGCATCATGCCTAAGGGCAAAAATACTGCGTGCATCTGGCTAGAGGCTTCCACTGTCCTCTCCATTACACTTGTCAGAGTAAGAGAACAGATGACACTGATGGAAAGCCAGGCTGGGAATGGGTTTGTGTTCTTCTGAATTGTTTGCTTATGGCTGTGAAATGATTTAAAAATACATGTGAAGCACAAAACCTCAGAGCAAACCAACTAACAGACCCCAGATATAGGTAATATTAATGATTTGAAATGCCTACTACGTTAGTCACGATTCAAAGCAAATGACATATTTGTTTTCCTGTTAGGATGCCAGTAAAAGCGGCAAATAGACACCAGCATTCTTGGTTGCTTACAGATAATAGCTGTTCATTTGGCACAGAAAATCACCAGTGGGTGATTGAGGTTTTAGGCAAGTCAGAGGCAAAATCCACTGTGAATTCAGCGTAGCCATGCAGAGCCCAGAGAGGGCATCCACCAGTAAAGAAAAACTCTCCACTCGCCCTGGGTAGAACTTGCTGCTAAGGCTTCACCAGAACCAAACTGAAACAGCTGAGGGAGAGGGTGGCCCTTCACTGCAGAGCAAAGGTTTGCTCAGACACCTCTTGGCAGAAGTGTCTCTGCTGGAGGAGGCAGCAGGACTGAAAAAACCTTCATCCAGTACCTTTGGCCGCTTCCAGTCCACTTTCCCTCTTGCTGCTGAGTCATAGTAAAGGGATTCATCCGAGGCTGGAAACTCGGGATCCTCGAAGAGCCGTCCCTGCTGGATGCACTGTGCCTTCAGCTCCTGGTACTTCTGACCTCGGAAGAGTTGCACTGGTGAAGACATCTTCCTGTCTAGATAAAATCAGTATTAGACAAACTATGAAGGTTCTTGCAAGTCCATGGCTGATGCCACTCCCTGGTCTTTAACAAGAGTACATGTAACTTGCTCTAAATGAGATGACTGATTTATTTAAAATATAACAAGACAACCCAGATGGTAAGTTAGATCATGTTAAAGACTAGGAAAGTATAAAAACCGAAAAGATCGTATATGTAAGAATCATGTTTTTGTCTGAACAGAATTCTTATCAGGAAAGAGCCCAGGCCAGGCATAAACCCAACATTTTGCTCTGTCCAGTTGATTGGAAAGGTAGCAGAGTGAGGCTTGGCTCTCAGTCTGCACCATGTGTGAAGGGCTGGGACATCTCTCTGTCCTACATTCTTCTTTTGGACACTAAAGCTCAAATTATCTACTCCGAATCTTATGCCTAAAAAAACCAAAACCAGATTTCCACATTTCTCCATCTTAATTTACGTGACAGTACTTTGGCTTGTACTATTGTCTTTGAACTTATGTTACGTTCCAGGGAACTGAATTCCCAGAAGGAGAAAATATTTGCAAATAATTGATGAAAACGAAAATATTAAAAAAGCACAACAACAACAAAAAACCCAAACAATGTGTTCTCAGACCTTAATCCCCAGACTACTGACTATGAAACTTGGCAAGTTTATGGTCGCACCCACAGCGCTCAAATAAATTGCTTTAAAACATTTTACAAACGCGAAATCAATGTCAACCCATGACAATAGAAATCCCTCAGGACAGTTTGAAGCTTGGAGGACATGAGGGATGCTACATCTGCTGCAAGGGAGGGAGTGGTGAGAGCATCTGAACTTACTCTGTTCGGAAAGGTCCCGTGGGTCAGCTCCTGTCCTCTTCCTTCTGGACACGGGTTGGCCTTAGGGATGTCTCTCCCCTTCCTTGCCTACAGCAATAAAGACAAATGCAGGTTGAATTAACCACCCTCCTGCTCTGGAGCATGGCACCACATCGTCCTGGCAGACCCTCGCCATGTCCAGCTGCAGCGAGCTCAGCTGCTGCTCCTTGAGCCACCTGCAGCACCAACTGGATGAGATTCCACAAATCTGCAGGAAACTCAACCAAGCTTTTGCAGGAGTGCCAGTGAGCACAGCGGGAGAAAGCACAAAGAGTAATGAGGAACGCTTGGAAACGTCAAATTTATCATGATCTGTGTTCTTGTGAGTGAAAACTATTTGTGGATGCCCCTTCCCTGGAAGTGTCCAAGGCCAGGCTGGATGGAGCTTGGAGCAGCCTGGGATACTGGAAGGGGTCCCTGCCCATGGCAGGGGTGGGACTGGATGGGCTTTAAGGTCCCTCCCCACCAAAGCCATTCTGGGATTCTACTACTTTCTGGTTACTTATCTCCCTCAAAAAGTAAGTCACAAGGCCTCTCCCTTGGCAGGTGGCCTCCCAAGACAGGGCAAATAGATTTGCTTCCCCCCCACAAACCAGTTCTTCAAATTCAGGTGCAGAACAACTTGCCAATTTTACAGAGGTACCTTAGGGACCACAACGAAATAGTTTGACTAATTTGGGTGGGATATAGATTATTTCATGATAACTGGCATTCTTGATCATTAAAAGTTCCCCATGAGCTATCTAACACTCTAAACCGAGTCTATTTGTTTTTAAAATAACGCAACCCTCCCACTCCCACCCCGGCCCGAGGGGGGCAGGGACAGCAGAACTGGGTTTTCCTAACCAAACCCAGCACTTTCAGCCCCAGAGGCCAAGCAGCTGCAGCGAGCTCTCGGTGCCAGATGAAACTCCTCTGTGAGGAGGAGGCTCGGTGTGTCGTAACACATAAATCCTATCACACACCCCACTCTGCTCTTCCAGCTGCAGGACTCCAAGGAATTTCCATGCACAGCACCAGGACTAAAAGGGCAAAGTGCATTTCCAGGCAGGATTTAAGGCCGCAGTTGGACACAGCTTTGAAAATGAAACTGCTTCTTCCAGAAGTGGATCCTGAGTTCAGGCCCACCCCAGCCTCAGGCCCACATTCCTGCCGGTTCAGGAGCCCCCATCTGGGAAGACCATGGAGGGATGCCAGAAATGATGCACACAGCATATTCCATGCTCTGGGGGAGCCTCCCAGGCTGAGAGAGCTGGGGTGGCTCAGCCTGGAGAAGAGAAGGCTCCAGGGAAACCTTAGAGCAGCTTTTCAGTTCCTAAAGGGAGCTTACAAAAAAGAGAGAGAGTGACTTTTTACATGGGCAGACACTGACAGGACAAGGGGAAGTGGTTTTAAACTGAAAGAGAGGAGGTCTAGATTGGATTCCAGGAAGAAATTATTTCCTGAGAACTGGCACAGGTTGCCCAGAGAACTGTTCAAGGCTAGGTTGGATTGGACTTTGAGCAGCCTGGAATAGTGAAAGGTGTCCCGGTCCAGGGCAGTGGAATGAGATGAGCTTTAAGGCCCTTTCCAATTTTAAGATAATTGCCTATTTGCAGGTCCCAAGTCGTCACCTTAGCAGAACAACAACCACCCACACCTGGTTGTCAGGTTTCCCTTTCATACCTGCAGTTGTGTGCACAAAACCCTCCCAGCTCTGAGCTCTGCTCCCCCAGCACTGACTCCTCACCAAACCTCAAAGCCACTGTTTGCACTACAACAGCAAAACAGGGGCTCAAGTATTTCACTGTTTGCAAACATAGTTTCGTATTTTCCCAAACATCTCTGTCTCCATAGTTTGCTTCAGAACAATCAAACCACTGAGTGTCTCCAAAAAAGCAGCCCTGCAGCCAAAAGCTTTAAATCACTCTGAACCGGTTTTCTGTAAAACTAATTAAAGGAACTTCCAGAGCTCCAGCTGGAAAAGGTTATTGCTCTCTCTAGCTGTGCAGAGTGATCACAGGTCCTTACAACGCAATGACTTTGCAAATCTGTATTAAGAGTGCAGGGGAACTTGAAGCAGCTGAAAAGCTTCCACTTCATAAACACCGTGGTTTCGTGGTCTTGGCTGTTCCACTGCTACTGCTGCAGCAGAAGCATCTCTTCTGGAGAAATTTACTCATTCAAATTCCTTAAACAGCTCAGCACATTACCTTTATATGCTGGACTGGATATCCTCTCTTCCTTTGCATAAGCCAATATAAAAGTATAAAGTCAGCGTTAAATCTGTGCCGTGTGGATGTGCAATTGAGTTAGTAAGAATATATTCAATTTTGATCAAATTTGCGGCACGGGATAATTTAATAGCACCCTGTCCAGTAATAATGACTGTGAGCCAGGGCTTTTCAGCAGTTTTGGATGGCAGTGCTCTCCATGACCGGGTGAAACACCAAGTTCATTGTGTGCTCTGGGCTCTGGGGGATGCCATGATTGTGCAGCATTAGCCCTTCTTTCATCCAGTATTTGGATTTTCCAACAAAATAAATTAGTTAGACTATTTTATGGCCTCTGTAACTCGGTACTTTTATAGGCATGAAAAGGTTTCTCTGTTAGCTCAGCTCAAGAATTAGCTACAGGAAGGAGACACAAGCATTTGCCTTCTTGCAGAAACAGGACGGTGCCAGCCTTGTTCTGCTGTGCAGTTCTGCCACACTTAGAATCGAGAGAGGAAAACACATATTTTCATCTGGGAGTATCTGCCCATATCCTATCACTTCCGAGCAGGAATGTGGGGGAAAGTAACGGGGCTTCAGGAGCCACCCATGGCCTGTTTGCTGTCATGGACGGCCTCAAGGCCCGGCAGAATCCTCAGGCTATAAACCAAAACTCCTCTGCCATAAAATTAATTACAACACTTGCGTTGCAACAGCAATCAGTGCTTAACCAGGCTTTTCTTTCGGGTCCCACTGGGACAGGGGAGGTTCTGTGGCACTTCAGCTGGGAGGCAGAATGCAGATTGCACTGCAGAGGGTGGGTGCTGGTTCAGGACCAAGCCTGACATTCCCTAAGCCCAGGAGCTCTGCCAAGAACCTGCCAAGAACTGATTTTCACTGCTTGTTCTCTCCCCCACTAATTCCCGGTGAGATAAAGTGTAAACCCATTCTGACCTTCAGGATGGGAGTACAGGAGCAAACAGCTGCTGAGAAAAGCTGCCCTTGCAGGTGGCTGTGCCCAAGGGGGAACAACTGCACCTGGCACGAGCAGCACCCCAAATTTGTAGGGCTGATGGTCAGAGGCGTGTGGGATCTTTTCAGCTTGAGAACTGAGTGAAATCAATACAAATCAATATATGATTGTTCAGCAGTACAGTGCTGATTTCACAGTCAAAACTACTCAAAGTCCTGGCATATCACATTCAGAGAGGATGAACTCTCGCTGGACTCCCTCTCTCCCCTCCTTGCCTTTCCCATGAGAGTTTATCCCAGTGCAGCTGCCTGTGAAACACTTTTAACCAGTTTCTCTCTGCCCTCGGGCAAGGGCAAAGATTTAAAAAGCAATGGGGTTAGCAGCAGAGCAGACTTTTGCCTCCCCCTGATTGGTTTCCCGGTGAAACGAAATGCTGAAATTCTTAAAGATCATTGCAAGCAGAGACAAAACCCTGTGGCTCCTTTCAGGGTTTTCCAAAGTGCACAGGTGTCTCTGTGTTTCAAGAAATCTTGTCCTTCAGTGGCTCCCAGTACGGCCTCAAGATCAGACACATTTTCAGTTAACATCAGAGAGGTACAATTCCAGTCAGATTTTTTTTAAAAAGTAATTTAGTACAGTAGATGCCAATTGTTGCAATTAACATTCATCCAGTCAAGTGATCTATAAAAAGCTCTGAAGAAAATGCAAACAGCATTGCCACTTGATTCATTCAAGGCAAGGTTTTGTGCTGAAACCACAGGGAACAGCTTTCTTCAGAATTCCAGTACCTCTCCATTCTGCCTTTTCATAAAAGTTAGCTTAAAAAAAAAGAGATTGCAAATTAATCAGTAACTCCTTATCAGGCCACTCCATTATTTTATATATCCACTTATCAATTATTTTAGACACGGTATAAAAATCTCTCCTTCACAGGAATCATAAAAACTAAAAAAAAATAAAATACCCCCTTGAATTTTGCAGTGATAGAATCCACGGTGAGAACTGACAATATTTTGGAAGAGTAGAGACAGAATGGCAAATGGAATTATATGAGCAGAGATCAAATCACACTTTTTATCAGTCTGCCCCCTTTCTTTGGAATAACGGTAAAGGGTGCCTGTAGAGAGAAGAGTAGAGTGAGACTGGTTATCCCAGAAGAAAGGAGAGGATTTTCTGCCATGCTTTGGCAATAAATCCTGCAGTAAAGTTTGGCTCGGAGTGAGCGCAGAGCTGTGACTTTCTGAGAGAACTATATATTAAACAAACTCGAGTAGTCCAAAGCATTTTCTCCTGCGCAGGCTGAAGCGCTCACTGTGGTTCTCACAGAGTTTTCTCCCAGTGACAGAGGTGTAAACCCAGCAAACACCAGTCAGGCACTCACCTGGCTGAGGTCGGGCGCCGCTCAGGGCACATCCAGCTCCAAAGTGGCTCCTGCACACGCCGATCCCTCGGCTCCTTAACCTGGAATTCTGGGGGCTGCACCACGATCACATCCCCGAGGGGGTGTGTGTGCCGGGATAACTCTGCCAGGGATGTCCCAGGGACGGCAGGGAAGCTCCGAGCTGCCCGAAAGTGCGGAGCCTCGTGCACTCCTGACACACAAACTGTCAGCTGGGGCTGCGGCTGGAGCCGTGAATGAACTCTGGAAGAAGCAGATAAGGCCAGGCTGTTTGGCAAGAGCTGCGGGATTTGTTTGGTTTTAGTTGTAGGGAAAACAGATTAATGTGCACCAGGAAAAAAAAAAAAAAAAACACATTACGTTCCTTATTAGGCTGCACAGCACTCATCCTCCTCCTCTGCCTGTCCTAGTAAAGGAGTTGGTGTAAAGGAATTTATGGGAGTAGCAAAGTTTAGAACTCAGGAAATAATGCGTTTCTCTGTGCTGTGGCAAAATAAAAAGTAGGACACAAAGAAATCCTCGATGAGAAATGGTTTTGGCAAAACAAGCTTCTCTCCATATTTTGTTCAGCCTCAATTTCCTTTTGGGTAAATCCTAAACATCTGGGTTAATTTGACTTGAATTTTTTCTCATTTGAGGACTATAACACCTTCATTTTGCCATTATGTGGCTTTTATTTGTATTTTAGTAAATTTTTGAGCAAGAACCAGTTCAAAACACATTACAAAATTTCATGTGTACCACAGTTTTATATATTCTCCCCAGTTTTCTTCCCCCATTTAATCCTCATTTTAGCATAACTGCTCTAAGTTTACAAATAGGTTCATTCTTTCTCCTAAACATTATTATTGAGCAAATCTCCCAGAGGAGATTGGATCTCAGGGGCTGAGTTACATCCACAAAATACTCTGAAGATGATGAAGAAGTATCACAAATTTCTGCACTGCAAGGTTTGCTGCAGGACTATTTGCTCTTTTACCCCAATTCCTTTTGAAGGCACACGGAAATTTGGACTGAAAGTCCCTGGAAGCTGCCACTGCAGTTTTACCATTTCATGAGTTAAAAAAGTCCTCCGTACTAAAGCCATGTGTTTCCAATTCCTGACTGGGTAAGTAAACCAGAGTTTAAATCATAATAAAAAGCTGATGCCTATATATTACACACACACTGTGATTCATTTGCACAGCTCAGGGAAGAACATGGAAAAACCCCCACATGAGCACAACAAAATTCCGCTCTGTGAGCTGATAATAAGTATTCACAGCTTGTAAGATGTGTTCTCACAGTAGCTGCCTTTGCTTTGATCCAGTGCGGAACAAAACCCCGAGAACTTTTTGATGTGAGTGGCATAATCCAAGAATTGTATGGGATTTATCTGGGCTGAGGAGGAGCTCTTGCTGGAAGTCTTGTCAGGAACAGAAATTCCTTTGGACAGGCAGCAAGATGAGGCACACGGATGACAAGCAATGGAAAAAAAATTCTGTAAAAGGGGTCACACCTATTGTGAATGATTCAACCTTACAACGTCGTACCTGAAATCCTTGAATGACCCCTGCAGCTTCCTTGGGCCGTGTGTCCACTCCTCTGGTCTTGTTTCCACCCACGATTGTGCTGCACCTCCAGGTGTCCCCCACTTCCCCCCTGCTCTCCTGCACAGCCTGCAAACACCCCCTGAGCAGTGCCCCACCACGCTGTCCCCTGCTCCAGGTTTGCTGTTTTCCAAACCTGACTCCTCCTGCACCCTCAGCAGGCAAACTGAGCCCGGAGCCAGGCTGTTTTGTCAGGACAAAGCACACAGCACAAGTAAACAACAGAACTTGCTCCTTCACAAGGTCTTCTGTACCCCACGTCTGGCCGTTCAGCACCTTGTGCTCAGAGCCCACTCGTACCTTCATAAATTCCTTCCATCACCTGGCACACACATTCCACTGCCAGGTTCTTGTGTCCCACCAGAGCTATGTTCATCTATTATTCACCTAATTCCATGGGGCAATTTATTAAAAAAACACGAGATGGTTTCCAGCAGAGATTCGACTTAAATCCTACCTGTTTACTCTCCTCTTTGTAATTTCAGCATTTGAACAAAGGAGATCCCAAGAGGCAGAATCTGAAAACTACCCAAGGCTCACTGAAAACTTTCAGAGTTGTGCATCCAGCTGTGTCTGATTTTGCTCAACACCAGCATTTTGAACCTGGATCGCTCGTCCTTTGCATAGTGGAATTTTGATAACAGGTTCCTCCGTACTTTCTCCCAAAGCACAAATGACAGGAAGGGTTGGGGTAAGGGATCAGTCCCAGACTAACAGCTTGCCAGCCCCGACCCTTGTGCACAGCGCTGAGTCAAAGGAGGACAACCTCTAGAATAGAGGGCACAGACAGGGCTGAGCTTTGCCCCTGTCTACAGCTGCCCCACAAGCTGAAGTGTACAGGGCAGGATTTATCCCCCCACTACCGGAGTCACAAACGTGCTAAAAATTTCTAAACCTTGAGAAATCCAAGGCGTGTCGGAGACAACAATGATCTGTGGTAGGGACAGGCGAGGCAGCACTGCCATCGCTCCGGCACCCCGGAGCAGCAGCGTTTGGAGTTATTTTTCAGGCAGGCTGGCCACGGGGGGAAGGAGCCCGAGGAGGAGCTGGGGAGGGAACGGCCCCAGGATTTATTTCCCTGAAGGACACGCACAGAATCCACCCTTCCCTCCCTCCTGTGAGCCCGGGGGCCGCGAGGTGGCGACATCGCCCAGGGATGAGAGGGTGGGAAAGGCAAGGATGGGGTGGGAAAGGCAAGGGATGGGTGGGAAAGGCAAGGGATGGGGCTGGAAAGGCAAGAGAGAGGCAAGGGAGATCTGGAAAGGCAAGGGAGATCTGGGAAAGGCAAGGGAGATCTGGGAAAGGCAAGGATGGGGTGGGAAAAGTGGGAAAGACAAGGGGTGAGAGGGAAAGGCGAGGGAAAGGCAAGGGAGAGGTGGGAAAGGTGAGGGGGAAATGGGAAAGGCAAGGATGGGAGGGAAAGGCAAGAGAGAGGTGGGAGGGAAAGGCGAGGGAAAGGTGGGAAAGGTAAGGGAGAGGTGGGAAAGGCAAGAATGGGAGAAAAAGGCGAGGGACAGGAGGGAAAGGTGAGGGACAGGGTGGAAAAGGCAAGGATGGGGTGGGAAAGGTGGGAAAGATAAGGGAGGTGAGGGAAAGGCGAGGGAGAGGCGGAAAAGGCAAGGGAAAGGTGGGAAAGGCAAGGATGGGGTAGAAGAGACAAGGCAAGGCAAGGGAGGGTTGGCAAGGCAAAACAAGAGGTGTGCAGGGAAGGCAAGGCAAGACCAGGGAAGGGTTGGAAGGGCAAGGGAAGGGAGGGGTAGCTAAGGCATGATCGCTCCCTTGCTTTGCCCACTCTTCCCTTGCCTTGCCCTTCACTTGCTTTTCTAGCCCTTCACTGCCTTGCATTGCTTTGCCTCCCCCTCCCTCCCCACAGTAGGGCTGGGGCTGAAACCCCTGTGGGGCAGGGACAGGGTAGGGACGGGGGGTTGGAGCTAAGATGAAGATCCTGCTGAGAACCCGGAGCAGCTTCCCTTGTCAGCAGTGGGGAGATGTGGAGCTGGAGTGGAAACAGCCGAGCTGGCAGTGAAATAAAGCTCGTGGGGCTGGAGCTGAAATCACTGTGGGGTTGGGATAGCAACTGTTGGAATGGGGGAGCAGCTGCAGTGATGGAGCTCACTGTGGGGCTCGGCTGGAAGATCCTGCCATGAGAACCTGGAGCAGCTTCAGCTGATGGCAGGGGCAAGATGTGGAACGAGCTGACTCGGCAGAGCTGGCAGTGAAATAAAGCTCGTGGTGCAGGGATAGGGCCTGAAGGAGCTGAAATCACTGGGGCTGGGATAGAGACTGTGGTGTTGGGAGGGCAGAGGGGCACAGGGCTGGGGAAGGGGCTGGCTCTTCTCCCTCAGCCATCCTGGGCCCATCCTGCTTCCCAGTGTGCCCGTGCCTGAGGCTGGTTCTTCTCCAGATTCTCCCCACTCCTCTGGCAGTGAGGGCCCTGAGCAGTGGCAGCAGGACGGGTGATTTTGGGGCACACGGGACACATCCCCTGCTGCCATTCACCGTCTGTGTGGGCAGGCATCAATCAAGCTGAAAAACACACATGAAGAGAAAACTCCCCGAGGAGCTCAGAGACAGGAGTTCCCTTCTCTTTGAATTGCCATTTGTATTCCGAGTGTTGTGTAAACATTAAATATTTAAAACATTGCCTGTAGCACTCTTGTTTCTCGGTGGGATTTGGATAAAGCTGTTCCTGTCTCAGGGTATGAGAAATGTGCTCAGGCTCAGCGTTTTCCCCTTCTCCATCGGAGATGCCGAGGCCTCCAGGAGCGCTGCCCCTCTCACACAGCCTGAAATCAGAGCCTCGTTTAATGCTGGCAGGAGTTGGACAGGGCTTGGCTCACTTTTGCCCTGTCATTCATGGTCTGTGGGACGCTGCTGCTGCTGCAGGAACGTAGTCCAAGCCTCTCCCAGTACGGGAGCAGCTCGGCACTCCCAGGCAGAACCCCACTGCACCAAGCTTTGGGGTTTTCTGCAGTGCCCAGGCCACGCTCACTGCAGTCCACATCTGCTTTGGAGCCCGGGAGGTTTCAGCTTGGACACTTGATCATGCAATGCCATTTTTTTATTTAGTGAAGATCTGTCTTCCTGCAGTTTCGGATGCCAGCTCTGCTCTCAGTGCTGGTGATTTCTTGTGCTGGTAACTCTCTACCTGTTGTAGTTTCCCAGGTGAAACTCTTCACGTGGAGTCTGGAGCAGTGACTATCCATCCTGCTGGCACCTGGAGTCCAGAGAAATTCTAAGCCCACTTTGGGCACTTGCTGTGTTTTGTCTGTGGCCCCAGGTGACTCCCTAGTGACACAGAAACCCATGGCCACAGCAGGAGCTAAAAGTCTCCCGAGCTGTAGCCTACTGCTCTAAATACTCTTTTCCTAGAGCTGGTGCCTGGCCTTTAAAGTCACAGCTGATCTACTTTTCTGACCAGAAAAGCGGAGTGTCCTGAGTCGTTTAAAGATTTAAGGATATTAATGGTAGGCTTGGTTTTATGTAGCTAAATCTGTGTCAAGGGGACAGAAAGGTGTTTTTTAGTTTCTGTTTTAATGGGGTAAGCCATGAGGGGATGCTGCACTGGCCTGTGCCTGCCTGGAGTCTGTTCCAGGGCGTTTTGTCACGAGACACAGGAATAAGGGAATTATCCTTTCAGAGGGCAACGAGGAGAGCACGGGAGGACACGTTTGCCCTTGTCCTCAAGTTCTCCAGCACGTAACTGCATCACCCCCCCGCCGTGTCCCCTCCCCACCCAAAGCGTGACCCATTCATCTGCAGAGCTACAAAAACCCAGCCTCATCTCCCTGCGCTTGGCTCCTGCTCCCGCTGCGTGTGCACAAGCGGTGCCTGGGTGGGCGACCTCATTTGAGAGCTGATTTCATTATAGATCAAGCGTGTTCCTCCCCTCGTGCATCTCACAGTTATCTTCCTCCCTGATGAGGGCTCCTTAATTAAAGCGTGGACAATTCGTGGCAGAACGGCATCTTCCAAAGATTTTCTTTCCCGGCTGCACAAATGCATCAGGCTGCAGAGGCCAGGCTGGCCACACGTTGATTTAAAATGAGGGTTTTAGTGCTGCACCCTGCTCTGGGTGCTGTGTTGGGGAGGATG
>VYZQ01041959.1:0-17656 GCA_013400655.1 Mystacornis crossleyi | reverse complement strand
TTCATAACCACAGGCCCACTGGCTTCACAGGCGTCTGATTGCCACAGCCCCTTAGTGGGGTGGGCCACCACGACAGGGTGTCCCTTTTGTATGTAAAGATTATGGCATAATAGATGAACTACTGAAGCAGCTCTAAGTTTAAAATTAAAGTTTGATTCTGGCATTTCTGGAATTCTAAGCATAACTTAACAAATTTAATATTCTTTCAATCTGTTTTTTCTGTAGGGAATGTTAAAAGAATCAGCAGTAGAGATAATTCTGTCATGTATATTCACAGACAATTAGACTCTCTTTAACTTTCAGACTACTCACACGTGATTATATGTAATTCTCTGTCTACAAACCCAAAGAGCCAGGAGGATGCCTTCAAAAAATGTTTACTTGTTTATGCACTTTCAATAGTTGAAGGAATGGGATTCTAGAACAAAACTATTGTAAAATTATATATTAATTTTAATATGTACTTTCTTATCAATATAAGGCATTATGTTTTTAATACTAGAATGTTTTATTTTTACAAGTTCTCACACAATCATGCTTCCTTTATAATTACTTCAGGGTTTTTGTTTTGTTTTGGGGTTGGGGTTTGTTGGTTTTTTTGTTGGTCTTTTTTTCGTTGGTTGGTTGGTTGTTTTTTTCTTTAGTTTGTCTAGGGTTTTTTGTTTTATTTTGGGGGGGGTTGGTGGGTTTGGGTTTTTTTGTGTGTGTGTGAATTCCTTGGAAATCTCAGGATTACTGCAGCTCTATTTTTTATTTCACATTTTGTATTTTTTTAATATAATATATGATTAAAAATCAGTGGTATTCTATTGGATTCTTCCCTCAGTATATATTGCACTTTTATTTTCTGGGTTCAAATAGACTTAATCAAAACATGAAAAGCAATTTCTCTGGTGCTGGCCCTTTTTATTAAGTCTCTAGGCTCCATGCTTATGAAATATATGTAGTTATTAATTTACTTAGCATGCTAGTTAATTTCAAAGTGTGATCTTTTTACTTTTCAACAAAAAATTCCAGTTTATGCTAATAATTAAAGTACAACCCTATCTGAAAAGTGACTACATAATATGGCACCTTTTTTATTAGACATGGACTCTGTATATACAGTCAAGAGAAATGTAATGTGAACCCTGGAGATTTCATAAGCAATGTGAGAGACAGGGGAAGAACCAAACAAGAGAGGAGGAAAAGCTAACTTTGGTTTGAAAGAGAGGTGTCTGCTAAGGAAGGTAGGAGCCTCCCTTGGAATGGAAAATGTAGCCCTCTTCCCTCTGAGTTATAATTTTGAAATTAAGGGGCTTTCAGGCAAAGATACGAGGAATGGGAATAACAGTTCTTTATGTATGTATGTATGTATGCCTGTCTGTATGTATGTCTGTATGTCTAACAAGGCAAACAACAATAACTGTGGCAGTACCGACACGCAGACCCAGAACCCAGCGACACCTCGGCAGTCCGGCCCTTTCCCCTCGGTGCGGTGCCGCTCACGGCCGGCAGGGGGCGCTGCGGAGCCAGCGCGGGGAGCGCGCGGCAATGGCGGCCGGGCCGGGAAGGGAAGGGATGGCAGAAAGGCCTCACAAACCCCCTGGGCAGCGGGTCCTGGTGCTTCGGCAGGATCCTCGGGAACAGCGGGCTGGAACAGCAAGGATGAGCACAAAATCCCGGGTGGTAGGTGAGATGTATCGAACTCCGGAGCTGCAGCGGAACCCTGGGATGTCTGGGCAGGCAGGGGGTGCGAGGCTACAGTGTAGCAAAGGCTCGGAGCAGTGGCAAAGGAATGGTGGGGGAGACAGGAGCAGGGGGAGGCACGGCAGCGGCAGCCTGGCTCCCAGCGGGGCAGGGAAAGTCAGGCTTGGGATCCTGGGGTCCCCTGAGGCACCCAAGCAGATGGTGAAAGGGTCCCTCTTTTAGTGAGATAGAGTGTTAAATAGAGTCCCAGTGCAAAAGGCCGCTCCAGCCAGCAAGCTCCACTCAGGGTCGAAGGAAGGCAGCAGAAGGCTGAACCCTGCAGCAACGACGTCTCCCTACAACTACTGTAGTTTCTCTCCCCTCTCTTCTGCCCAGACAGCAAAGAGGCCTAGCGGCTGTACCCACCCCCTTTTCCCCAGTTCAAATTTCACAGCTTCTCCCCCTACACAAGAAAAAGCCTCAGGCAAAAGAAGACAGCTGGACCCCTCCCACTGTGTCCAGGTCTTTTGTCTCTCTTAAGTACCCAGTAGCACCATGTATGGGGGAAATTTTTCAAGAGAAAAAGAAAAACAAAAGGAGAACTCCTAAAACCCCAACACTAACCTTCACAGGTGCATGTAAGCACTGCGGGGCTTCCTGTCCTTCTACTGAGAGCAGAGCCCAGTTGCCCCAAAAGTAAAAAGAATTAAAGGAAGAGCCTGGGGTTTTGCAGTGCTTGCTTGTTTTTATGCTTCTGTGAAATATGGGGTTACATTTGTTAAAATGGCTAAGGCTTGTGCTCGCCAGAAGGCCCTGTGGGAAAGGCACAGCTGCAGGGTGCAGGGCTGGAGGTTGGTTGAGGGGTGAGAAGCAGTTGAGTGACGGAAGTGAGACTGTGATTGGCTGGAGGAACGCATGGACAGCTATGAATAGGAAGCTGATTGGGTTATAAGATGCGTGGCGCAGCAGCACTGCAACCGTGCCAGCCAATGGGTGCCCTTCTACTGTGAAGTTCTGTCAGGCTTCACCTTGGTTTCGGTTGTGTTTGGTTGAGATTAGGGGTATAAAGAAGGGGCGATTTTTGGCAATAAACTGATCTTCTTTGGACATACGAGGGGGTCTATCATCTTTGTTCCCCATTGCTACATGCTTCAATAGGAAACAAATAGCTTGGGAGCCAGCTTGGGATTCATTTAACCACTGCAGAAGGTAGCATGCCAGGCACTGACTTTATCCACTACTCTTCGGCCTTCTGTTTGTATACTGGACTGTGTTTATGCCTTATTAGAAGGCATTTTGACAATAGTAACCCAAATATAAGAGACTGCAGTGATAGGAAAGGAGAGGCTGAGCAGCATTCAAGAACTAATTAGAAATAATTAAAAGCAGAAGAGGAAAGTACCTGTGTGATACTGGGGGCAAACAAGATGCACTGTGGATGGTAACTTGCTACTACCATTGCTGGCTGCTAGTTTAGGGAAAGTGTCATATTATTCCCCTCGTCCTTCATTGCCCCAGTAAGTCTGCCTGGCAATGCCTGAAAGAAAAAAAGTTACACTGAAATTTTGAATGCATAATGCAGCAAGTAGCCTCAATATTCTTTCTTTTCTATAAAATGTGTTTTTCTGAGCACACAAGTCCTTTTTAATCAGTCATTGTTGGAAGGAAGCTAGCTCAGCACTTTTAGGAAGCCTCCCCAGGAGATTCTCTGAAAGGCCATCTGAAATCTGAGAGTAGATTTTCAAATATAAGAAAATTGGAGTTCTTAGAGCAATCCAAAGCAACCTAAGCATAAAACTGTCAAGCGTTCTGCATCAAGCTTCCATTGCACATGAAAATTTAAGAATGGAAAACTGACCTTAAGGGCACAGGTGGTTTCTGTCAGTCCTGCCTCTGCAGTTCCTAAAACATTGAAAAGGTCACCCCTCCCCACCCCAACTCAGATTGTAACTTCTCTGTGCATGTTAGGAAGGAAATAGTGAATCTATTTTCTGGTATTTTAAAAGATCTATATGGCTATAACCAGCACGTATCAGTACTAGAAAAACACGAAGGAAGTGGTAAAGCTGAACACCAGTTAATGCCATGCAAGCGTTTGAGCTATCATAGTTTAATTTTGCCAAGGTGTCAGTTTCCCCAAAGAGCTGGACAAAGGAATACTGCCACAGTATCTGGGACCAGCACCATCAAAAGAGAGAGTAGGGAACAGATCAAAAGAAGTAGGTTGCTAATGGCTCTTTCAGCCTCCAAAAGTGGCTGTACAGATTCTACTGTGTCCCCTGCTGAGAGAAATTACCAAAACTCCATCCTGACCTTTCCCATTTGTCAGGGCCAGAAGCTATGACACACTCGCTGCCTGGCAGGTCAGTGTTTATACAGACCATCAGCCCACTCTTTGTCCCTAATAGCCACATCTATAGGACCTAGATTCAAAAAATTATATGTCAGCCTTGTGAGGTAAAAATAAGTGGCAGAATGTTTAAAGACTTCCCAGCAAAACTATGTAGGAACCTAACCTTCAGGTTACCTTCAGTAACCTGATGCTGCTAGAACAATTTTATCTATTTTTTACCTTTGGAAAGCTAATGTAGGAACCAGTTAGAAGGTTTCCACCAAAGGAGAACATTAATTTAGTAGTAGTATTTCCACTTCCACAGAAGAAACAGCATGTCTCAAACTGCAGAGGAAAACATGAAAGAAACAAATGGTAACAGAATGTTATTTCAGCCTTATCCCTATAAGGGTATTCATGGATATTGGTTTAAACAACTAATACTGCCAAACTAGCCAAGTGAAAATAACTAGTCACTACTTCCAGAAAAGACTGGGTTTGAAATTTATAAGATTTTTAAAGAGACTATTCTGCCTTAGCCTCTATTTACTTTGGAAAGTATTCTTCCTGAGTCACATGTTCCCCAAAATTAAGTAATGGTTAAAGGTCAAAATACGGCCTTAAATACTTGTGAGATATTTCCTATGGTTGCTGAAGGACAACTCCTTTAATCCCCAGACATTAGAAGACAAAGTACCTGCCTTTTCATACTTCTAAACATGATTAGTGTCTTGCATCATTTTACTCAGTCTCACCTCTAACTACTTTGCAGTTTATTCTTTGTACTCCTGCATCTCATTTACTTACCTTCTCTTCTAACTTTAGAGGTTCAGTTTACATTTTCCAACATCTCTTTTGCCTCTCACACTTTCTAAGCAGCATTTCACAGTGCCCTGTTCAAATCAACTTTCCTCCCCATTACACAGAATGACAGCAAGTCCTGGTAACCCTGGTCTTCATAAAAAAAAAAAACCAAACAAACAAACAAACAAAAAAAAACCCCAAAACAAAACAAAACAAAACAAAACAAAACAAAAAAAACAAAACAAAAAAAACCCACCCCATAGAGAAAGCATTTTAGTGTCACTTTAACTTTTAAGAATGCCTGTTTCCTGAAAATTCAACTCTGCACTAATTTAGCACACCTAAGGTTAGGCTAAAATTCTCTGACTTGGGAAAAGCAATGCTTTGCTTTTAAGCTAGCAGAGGAATATCAAGATATCAAAGCTCAAAGGCTGCTGCTGTTATGTACCAACTAAACTTGGGATAGTTTTTGTTAATTAATATATGTAACCTACATGGGTTTTTTTTTGCAGCCTGAACTTTCCAGAACTGTACTAGCTTACATGACTTAATCAGAAAACAAACACTAATCTTAAAGAAGTGTCTGTGACTGCAGCCTGGCAGAAAGTAATGGAAATGCATGGACTTTTGGGTGGTAAAAGTGGACTGCTGAGCATTACCACTTACATGCCAAAATATACACACCAAGGTTTGTCATTACTGCTAACATAAATAAGTAACAAATGGAGATAATGTAGACATTTCCTACAATGCCCTGGAAAAAGTTGGAACCTGTCCAGGTGAAAATCATGTGCATTACAATATAAAGATAAAGATATAGTTAATAATAATGAGGAGGAGGATGATCCTAGTAATAATAATAGAATTTTAAGTTCAAGTCAAGATGGAACTAAGAAGCATTTAACCATTTCTCTTCAAAGAGGATTATGTAAAACTGCAGGGTGACATAAATGCTAGCATTTATATAGACCAAAGTACAGCACTAAAACAGTTAAAATAGTTCAGAACAGGAAAGATTTACAAAATGCTTTCTACATACTAAAAGACTATATAAATTTATATTGGTGGAAGCCCTGCTAGGGCTAACTAAAGTTTAAATGGTTACCTTAGCACTTGATATGTGTCATAACCAGCTGTTATGGGTAAAGGGAATGGCTCATCAGCTGAGCCTGACTTGGGGACCAACAGGTTGCTTTGGAGCCTGCTGTTCACTCACACCTGGTTTAAATGCCATTAGCTTCCAAGAAATGACTATTTGGAGTCACTGGAACAAAACTCTCTACTACGATTTGTACGGTTACTGCAGTATTACTCAACCACAGTCCTTTCATAGCAGTCAAAAGAGTTCCTTTGACACAAATACCTAAAAAAATTCAAATCATGACCAAAAGGTGAGAGGTAGACAAAGCAAAATTAGCTAAAAGTGGGAATACTCTGATTTTATTACTCTGCCAATACACAAATTTAATTGGATTTTTTTCCTTTAAATTTTAAATTATGGATGTTTACTCTTCCATTCCTGTGGCAATAGAGGAAATTGTATGAAATGACTGAAGGGTGAAGATGGGTAGGAGATAGGTGGGAGAGATTTTAATACAACCAACAAAGCTTAGCACATGAGAGTTAAGTATTCAATGAGGTTTCTCACAGGTATTTCCATTTTTATACAGTACAGGTTTTGGTGGAGGCCTGAGAGAACAGAGAGGAGAGGGATCAGATGAAGCTATAATTTACAGCCTTCAAGATCTGTCTGCATTGGCCTCAAACGCACAGAAGCAGGTGAGAAGCTTCCACTAGGTAGGCAAAACCCCTCCTTCAAGCAACTCCTACTGTTGCCCATTGGTGCTTGGAAACAGGAGGTTTGAGCCCTGGTGCCCTTTGCCAGTCCCTGCAGCCTGTGTCTGATCTTTTCCAATTACTTCTGTGTTACAGTTAGTATTGAATTTATTATGCTAGGAAACTATCTGGCCACAGATGTGACATCAGTAATGAAATATTTAGGAGAGACCTTATTTAATTTCCTTCAAAGTATTAAAATGAATTAGTTTTTGAGAGGAAAGGCTATGATTTGATATTAAAACAGAGAGTGGCAAATTAAGCACTAGTTGTTACCAGCTAGCACTAGCAGACCTGTGCAGTCTTATGTGGAGACCTGTGAGCTAGCTGGCATTGCATCCAGTGAGCTCATATTGCAGAACAGCTTCATGACAATACCATCATTAATCCTGCAAAAATGCAGGCATGCATATTTTAAAGAACGAGAATGGTCCCAAAATCCCAACTGTCTCAGCATGTCTTCATAGGGGATTTGTTCCAGCCATCTGGTCATCTTCGGGGCCCTCTGGACTTACTCCAGTAGAAAACCTATAGCTGGATGCAGCACTGCAGATGGGGTCTCATGAGATCAGAACTGAGGGGCAGAATCCACTCCCTTGCCCTGCTGGGCATGCTGTTTGGATGCAGCCCAGCACATGGTTGACTCTCTGGCATGCAAGAGCACATTGCTTGCTCATTCTGAGCTTTTCATCTACCGACACGTTCAAGTCCATCTCTGCAGGGCTGCTGTCAGTCTGTCTATCATCCAAACTGTATCCATGTTTGGGATTGACCCAACACAGGACATTCCACTTGGCCTTACTGAGCTTCACAGAACTCACACTGGCCCATTTCTCAAGGTTGTAAAAGTCCCTCTGGATGGTATTCCTTGTTTCTGGAGCACCAACTGCATTTGGAGTATCAACGAAGTTTGGCGTTGTCCGCAAACTTGCAGAGGGTACGCTCAATCCCACATGTCCATGTTGCCAACAAAAATGTTAAATAATACTCGGTATGGATCCCTGAGGGACCTAAATGTAAAATGAGTTTCGTGTGCAATGAGAGTTTCATGAGACAGGTATAGTTTCTATACACTCTATAGAATGAGGAATAGGTAAATCTGGCTCTACTTGAAATATGCTTGTTTAGGTGAAATCTGTTCTGTTGTATCTGTTTATCATGTTTTTTTCTCACCTCTTCAAAAATCAGTGATCAAGATAGTGAAACTTTTTAAACACTTTTCTAATGGTTAAATCACCAAACATACTGTGCAGTATATATAGAAGTGATCTCAGAAAGAAGTGATCTTAGAACATACTTATAGGTAATAGGATTTTAAAGAATTTCTGTGGCATTTTGGAGGATATATATACACAAAACTGCAATCTAAAACTGTTTTGAGGAATTAACTAATAGTTTTTTCATTAGTGTTAATTATTCCTAACTAAACAAAAGGACTAGATGAAATCTGCTTAGGCATTCATTAAACACATACCAACTGAAATGATTGCAACCTTTCAAAGATCATGCTCAGAATAAGTGGAGAAAATGCACATTA
This sequence comes from Mystacornis crossleyi, assembly GCA_013400655.1. Classification (NCBI taxonomy): domain Eukaryota; kingdom Metazoa; phylum Chordata; class Aves; order Passeriformes; family Timaliidae; genus Mystacornis; species Mystacornis crossleyi. Next base: position 9,479 of record VYZQ01041959.1, on the reverse strand, counting down.
TCATCTATCTTCTGCATGAGACATGAAGACTTAGAAAATCAAGATAAAATACATTAGAAAAAAACTTAATTCCTGAAAAAAGTTAATAAATTAATTGCAGGTAAGGGGGAGAAGTATGGCTAAGGTTGGAATAAACTGTGCTTTTTAGCTTGTGTAACTTCAAGCTAAAGACTATTTCATTAAGAGTAAACTTTTTTTTTTTCCTCTCTGCCAATTATCTTTCTCTCTTTTTTTTTTTTTTTTTTCAGTCTGTGTCATGATCTCCACTCATGGTGATGCTGAAGAAAAGGTAAGAAGCCCCAGTGGATAGGAGACTCTCTCTCTTTACCTTACGTGACAGTAGTAGTAATAGTAATTATAGTAGTAAAACATTTACAATAAAGTGGGATATAAGTAGATAAACATAGGGTAAGAAATTAGGCTTTTCTATTAATGCAGTAAAGCTAGACAACAAAAATGGAAATCTCATGGGACTGTTCCTTCTGCCCATCCTTGCTGCTACCATGTGGTATCAGCATAAAATTTATCTAAAGTTTTTCAACATGATGGTCTTGATCCCACATTACAGCATGATTTTGGTCTTACAATCCTACCATATCGAAAACTCTCACAGAAGGAAGGCAAATAAATCTGGTATTAAGGAATATCACCCTTGTTAAATGTATTTCTTGTTATAAAACCGAAACATTTCATTTACACATTTAAAACTGACTTTTGGCAAGGCAGCAGTCCTAGAGAGGAGTCTTGGTTATTGAACAGTAGTGAATAAAGGGCTCCACTTTTTTCCCTATGTGCTTTTCCAATTGTTAAAATAAAAATAACAACTCTGAATGGGAATGAAGTAGTATTTTATACAACACTGCCTTGCAAAAAGCATTTCTGGTGTTGTTAATTTAAAATTTCTTGATCTGAAATTCCCTCAGTAATGATTACATCCTGCAAGTTTTATTCTCTTGAGATCACTCTTCAGTAATAGAGATGTTAACTGACAGAAGCTTAAACACGTCCTGTGCCTTTGTATTATCACAGTGCAACAGAGGTGATTGGGCCATGTGCCCAAAAGATCTTGTTATCAGCTGATGAGCAATGGTGCCAGGTCCAGCTTCCTCCTGGCAGAAGAAACTGAGAGATACAGAAAAACACTCACCGTGTTCTTCTTCTAAATTGCTGCCAGTGTTTAGATTAACAGTTGCAAGGCCATTACTTCAGGATTCTCAGTTCACAGGGATATACACTTAACCGATAGAAAAGCAATAAATTAAAATAAATATTACTTACAGATTATCCACATAAATTTAGGACCCAAAACTTGTTCTTGGTAAAGACACCACTTTGAGGCTATTGACTTATCACCTTCAGTTTATTTAGTTGATACTTTTCCGGTAACTAGCAGATGGAACAAGATTAAATGATGAAAATAAGTTAGTTCTCAAAATTGTGCAACTCTTGGTGTATGTATGGAAACAAAAGCTTTTCTCTCATGGGCTGAAAGGAATCATCAGCCATGTAACTACGGATCTTCTTGATGTTCAATTAAATCAGTGTTGGCTAGAGACTCTTCATTGAAAGAGGCAAGGGCCCTGGCTCTGAGGCATTCATAAAAGAAGCTAGAACCTAATATGTTTAAAAAGGGCTGCTAAGATTAAGACAATATAAAAACAGTGCTCAGTAGCTGTGACAATGTACATGGAACTGTATATCAGGAGAACTTTTTTTCCTTTCTCTGAGGCAAGCTATAGGAAAAAGTGAACAAAGCTGTATCGTTTTCATTGTCGTCCCCACCTTCTGATCTTAATAATGCCAGAGAGAAATTTGGGATGGGGTGTGTATTACTGCAAGATCTTACAGTGAGATGAATGGTTAAATGTCACTCTGAAGATAAATATATCGACTATGTACTTCTACTCTCTATTGCATACTGAAGTGCCTTACTGCTCAGAGCTGCTTTCAAGCACCTCCTATTGTCACCTGGATGTGTATGTCAGGTCCTCATTAGAAGTCTCTTTCTCAGTTACTTTAGAAATTATAAAATCAGAAAGGTATCAGGAGACTTGAGCCCAAAGGCACTGCACCTGTTACCAGTATAGGGAAATCAAATATCATTCCATGCATATTTTGCTCACCATAACCACAAAATAAACATTTCCTTGCGTTTTGCCCTTTCTGCAAAACAAGAAAAAATCTTCAAAGATTTTGACAGAATACCTTTGTGCAGCATATCACCTTGACATATATGTGCTAATCAGCCTCCCTGAGTTTTTTTAGGCATATTGGAGAAAAGATTGGAAATTAGGATTGCTGAAAAAGGCCATATGGAGATGCATAAAATCAGAAGATGACGTATGTTCTGTGTGCTTTGTAAACATCCAGAGGAGCTGATTTTAGTGTGATATCTGTGACTATCAGGGCAACATGAACTCTTCATTCACAGCCAAGATTACTCATTTTAATATTAATGTTTTGGCTTGTGGCCTGCCATGTGAAAAAAAATGAGCCATAGTTACTCATCAAAGTCAAATTTGAAGATGGTGGTCAGAGAACCTTTCTTGCCATACTTACTCAAGGCCTAAGAAATAAAGCACACATTAAATTCTTCATTTGAAATAAGCCAATGTTCATACATGTATCATAAATTCATAGCCTGATTATTCTTCACCTTATATAAATGATTCTCAGGATTTTTTATGCCACATTCATTCTTTCAGTTAATCACACTCATGAATCTGCCTTTTAAAATAAAGACAATGGATTGATCACAGCTCTCACATACACTGTACAACTTCAAGTTGAGAGATGAAGTGGAGGTACTCTTTAGTAATAAATAGATGATCTTCATATTTATTTCACCGGAACAATAATGGAAGAAAAAACTGTCAGCCTGATTATCATCTGCGAAGATGTACTTCATGTACCTCAGCGCTGAAGATGATGAAAATTGACATATTTACATTAGCATTACCTTCAGTCCAAGCATGAATTATTGGGTATTTTTACTGTTGTGAGCAAGATGCTCTGGAGCAAAAGCATATCACTTTAAAATAATACCATTCATCATGACTGGGGAAGGAAAAAAAAAAGAAGAAGAAATAAACAGCTTGTGCTGACAAACATTGTCAGTTCTGTGTTCTGTCTTCTCCCGACTTGTGCACTTTGGTAACATGATGTAAAAGCTGCGTTCTTGCATGTTCATGTTTTGTTCAAGTACCATCTGCCAGGGACTGGGAAAAGCTGACTGGGTGCCTGCAAATGCAATTTCTGCAGAGAATCTTCTCTACCGACTGCAGGAAAGGCAGCTCCACCTACTGACATTTCTGTCTGTCTGCTTTGTAGAGGGTGGAGGGATTACTTAGAAGTGGCATCTAGTCTCATTTCCCAGAGTAAATGCAGTTCCCAAAACACTAGGAACTAAGTTCTAAGCTCTGAAGCTAGGAGTCAGCATTAGGGGGTATTTTCTCTCTTAGGATATCTCAATCATTCTATAGATTTAGTTAGTTAAAACATGACTTTCTGATAGTACGAGATCTTACAAAAGCAGTACCTTAGCACATTTAAAATGAGATACCAATTTGACTTTACATATGATCTGTCTGGAAATGGCTTAACTCTCTCTCTTCACTTTTGATCTCCTCATATTTTTCTGTATTCCAGGTGCTCAAACATTTCTCTTTATAATCTAGAGTATATTAGTCCTCAAAGGTCTTTCAAAGGATTTTTCAAGAAATAGCAAACTTTCGTCAGGTTTGTTTCTGATGCAACAGTACTGTACTTGGTACATCAGGGTTTTTTTTGAGACAATACCTAATGCATACTCAATGCCACTGAGGCAAATAACACTTGAGTTGGACAGTATCAAGATTTGATGACTCACACCTTCTGAGCAAAACTTGGTCCATGACCCCACAAAGACTGCTTCTGACTGCTTTAGTACACGTCAGAGAAACTGAAAGCACACCTTTCAAGTTGCCAGATGTGAAAAAGATGGAAATATCTGTTGTGCCCTGAACAGCCTAGACTGACTGCTGTAATGAGATGTTTGGGTGGAAATGTGAGTGAAGTGAGCTTGATCTGAATGCTAATGTAGTCGTAAGTAGAGCTGACCTGATTTCTACTGACTGAGTGGATGGGAAATGAACTTATACAACCTTTATTCTGCTTTTTCTGGGGAGGGCAGATGTCAAATACACACGCATCCCAGATTCTTACAAAAATAAATTATTTTTAAAAATTCTATATGGCACAATTTTGCCCCCACATTTTGCAGAATTTTGAATAGTTTGCCTTAATTCACTCAGAAAAAGTAAACTTCTAAGTCAAAACAAGCTCGCATTGCTGACTTTGTTGCCTGTGTACTCCCTTTCACTAATTCAGACTTTTCCTAGTTTGATTCACATTTATGAAAGTGATAAATAGGTTATCCAGTGTTAGCGATAAACACTGGTCAGTTCCCTAACATATCCAGTAGATGGCTACTCAGCTAAAAGTAACTTGTAGTGGTATATTGATCACAACTTGCAAGAGAACCTTGCTTGCTACAGTGAAGACATGCAGAAATAAGAGAGTACTTTAGTGGCAGATACAGTGGTATAAGTATTAGCTGGAAAAAAATTAGTGCCTGGCTGTAAAAACTAATATGAGGTGTGTATCACCAGACTAGTGCCCAGTTCCATGTAGAAAAACACTGGCTTTCAGATTGAATCTGTGTACAAATACAAAATAGCAAACTGCTCCATACCTTGAGGACAGGTGCCTGAGAGCTTCACTAGCAGCAGTAGATGTTATTGAATGATCAACTTCAGCCAATATCTGAGAAATGATGGAGTTATGACAGAGAAACTGACATTTCTCAGATATGACAAAAAGCTACTTTGCCTCCATTTAGTGTTTCAGTGGCAGTTAAGGAGTGCTGATTTTAACACTGAAGCGGTAAATGTGCCAGCACTTCTACTAGAGATGTAGCACAACCATTGTCAGGTTAGCATACAAACGGTCCACCTAGGCTGCTGTTGAAAACAAAGTTTGGAAGAGAACTGTTTCTGAGGCTCAGAGACGTAGGTTGTTGCCTCTCCAGAGGCACACAGCTCAAGCTGAAATAAACCAATTCTGCCTCAGAACTAGGGTCCTAACTATTCTTTAACACAGAGACTTCCATTCATCATGTCTGATGTTTCTTTGCTGAGTAGCTTTATGTGCATTATTTCATTATTATGCTGGAATACAACTTAGTAAGTGCTCAGCACAAGAGGAATTCATTATGGCCCAAGGTCAGAAGTATTTCAACAATATAAAACTAACCCTTAGAATTTCTCTGTTACCACAAAGAGATGTGGTTCCATCTCTTTTCAAAGACACATTACACATGTTGTAAATGTAAAGCTTAGGGAGCTACATATGATAGCTCTCAGAGGCAAAATAATTTATTCCATTGTTTGTTAGGTGATTAAACACAACCATGTTGAAACTCCTCTGTAATGAAGTCGTGCCACTTTGCAATAAATACATTCAATTAACTGAGTTAAGGTCTTCATTTTCAGAGGAGTAAGACAGCACTGGCTTTTTTCAAGTCTTTAAAGCAGTTTCACAGGTGCAAGGCTGATATTCAGAATAATTTCAGAAAGGATTCAAGCCAAAAAACAAGGGAATAAATGAGGGTGCTAGAAAGGAAGACTGAGGACAGACAGGCAGATTATCAAAATAATGTAAAATACCATGGAGCTAGATAGAAGATAAAAAAATTTTACTCCTTCCCAGAGAAGTTGTCTGTGTAGAGTCTGCTAACACTACCGCTCAACAATATCGGGGTTTTGTATGTTTTAGTAATATTTTTCACCAAAGCTTACCAAATTATGTCACTAGTTTCTGATCGACACAGAAAAGTCTTCTGCAGATCTCTAAAAATCCTGTTATGTGAATAAAGGATATGAATACTATCACATTTTCCAAAACACACTAATTTGTGAAAAATGAATACCCTCATATTTCTTTCTCATTTTGTTTCTGCCTCATATCTCTTCCAGCTCTTTATCCCCATCCTCTCTTGTGCAATCCTACTGTTCTATTTCCTTTTCTGTCTTGAGAACTTGAATTTTACTGTTGGCTTATGTTCTGTTACTATGAAGTCACAGTATGAGATAAGTTACTGTAGGTCCACTGAGCCCCAGAAGATTCTGCTCCAGTAGAAAATGCAGACCCCTTGCTAGGGATTGTAATGAAAATGAGGACAGTAGTCTATTGTCCACAGCAGTTTGATTTAACAGCTTCAAAAAGGCTCAGGGTGGTACCTCATTACATCATTAACTGCTGAGAATTCCTGAAATTGGTGGAAATTTAGCATGGGGAAAGAATGGAGACTACAAGAGACTACAAAAGACTACTACTCTTTGCATTTACATTCTATGAGGTAATTTTATGGCATGTCAAGAAAGTGAGAGTATAAAAATTATTTCTGAATAGTTTTGTAAAAATCCATTTTCTTCTGTTTTCTCCTCGTTTCTCCCCCCTATAAAAGATGTAAGATTTTATGGTTTTATTGTTTGTATCTACTTTGCCAGGCCTCACTTTTTTGAGGATCTTTAAACTACCAACAGCATGAAAACAGTTTGTTTAATCTGAAATAATATCTGAAATACATAACAAAGAATCACACTGTAAAGTGTGTAATTTATCCTTGCTTAAATTCTTAATTGATTTTCTGTTTTGTTTCCCTGTTTTATTTTTTCCATTTTGGCATGTAAGATTGTTGGTTGTTGCCATGGTAATTCTGATTTTTTTTTACTGTTATTGAAGCTTTTCAGAAGAGAAGGCCTTCTTTATGCACATTTTATTTCCTGTAGAACAAATGATCACACTCACCGCTATTGAAGTGTATAATGTAGCATCAGCTTCAACACAGTGTTATGCCTAGATCCCCAAATTCTTGCCATAAAGAATTCTTGTAAACACTTCCTGAATGAAATCTGAGGTAAGGCCTTTCTAATCTATCCACACAAATAAGAAATGTCTTTCAGGGCTCAGCTGCCATCCTAATTTTCAACTGTACTTATGTCAACACTCTTTTATCTCTGAGCAAAGAAAATCTTCAGCATGCTAATGCAAACATACTTTCACTAAACTGTGATTTTCATTACCTATCTGTGCCCTGCCACACTCTGGAAATTTCTCTCTTTCACCAACCATAAAATACTGATTTTCATTTTTATGCCTCCTTTTAGTTTTACCTCCCATGTTTTACTTCCTCACCCTCAGGAATTCAGCTCCTTCCTCTAATCTGTCCATAGTAGTAGTAGTCTTTGTTGCCTGTTATTTATACACACAAATAAACATTTTCACAAACTTCCTTATGGTCAGAAATAACTTCCACTAACTATCTAAGGCTAAATAATCTCTATTGCAAGTGCAATGATAAAACAAAGAACATCTTCAAAAACCTCTGTAGAATTGTTCTTTGTCAATCATAGTTTTAAAAATGCAATTAAATATGTTTATTTTTATTTTGGTGTCATTTCAGGAATCTAGTAACAGAAGGGAAACAAAACATTGAATCTGTTGTGATGGTGTCCACATTTTGCAATCTATGGTGTTTAGTCAAGCACGAGTATTATAGTTTTGTGTAATATATATACACCTATATTTAGTTTTATCGACAAGTAACTGTATGTGTGAGTATATATCTAAAATATATGCACCTCTCCATATATACATTTAATATTTTTTAATCTGAGATGAAAAATATAGGAGGAAAGTGGTCACTTTCTTAAGCTTTTCTTTAAAAATATAGAGAACAGATTAGGTTTTCTAAACAGAAGAGTCTAGAAGTTTCTTGAAAAGAAATGATTAATTGCCAAAGTGTAATAGCACCAGAAGGCATGCAGATGGCTTTGGCAATAGGCAACATTTTTTTCTTTATTCATTGTCTCAGAAAGGTGGAACAAAACCAGGGGAGTCTCAAGACAGCTCCACAGGCTCAAGACCAATGCAATACAGAAACCAGTTCTCTGTTTCTTTGCTAAGCTACACATTTGCGTGCCTGCAAACCTATCAACACAGATTTATGTTTGCTTTTCTTCTTATCCTTATCAGACTCCATTTCAGGGAACTGTCCCCTTGGCTTTCAGAACCTCAGCTCTCATCCTGAATTAGCATTACCTCTGTGGTGCCACTGAAGCAAAATGGTGCTTGAGAGCAGCCTGTGAGGGGAAGTGTGCTCAACTTCCCCGTGCGTGGTAGCTCAGTGAGAAAATTCAGGACTTGTCACTTCCCACTCTGAGAGCACAGAGCACGACAAATCTCTTTTTGTGGCATATTGAGGTTTTGCTGCACTATGACTCCTCTGGTCTAGTTATCTTCTATTTGTGCTGTGGAAACACTCCGTGGCCAGTTACTATATAGGCTGCTTTGGAATAGGAAATAATGAAGCTTTAACACCATTAGTCCAATTATTGTTCAACATGTTAGGATAATTCTTTTTAGATTCACAAAAGTTAACAAAGGGCTTTTCTAAATAGAGCTTGAATGTCTTAAAAATAAATCTGAGTCTTTAATGCTCTGTAATTATCTTGTCTATTATCTCATCTGCCACTTAATCTTTCATGCTTTCTCCTGATCTTTTAACTATGTGGAGAAGTTGCCATTTTTTAAAAAAGAACCATACCTCTTCAAACAAATTCTGAGCTTTTTTTTTTTTTTTTCTCTTCTGAAGCTTCATAAAATTCACTTGAAGGAAATTAGTTTTGGGTCCTCATACAGAGATCACTGGCTATTTTAAACTTTAAAATACTATCTAATTATGTGATCACATTAGAGTTCCTGAATTCAAAGCAAAAATATTTTTTGACTTGCCTAAAGCAAAAAATGGTAATTCTGTTACTTTCCTGTGTTAGGTTGTATACAAAGTTTTTCTGCCCAGACATAGTAGAATTAAGGTGACTTTGGAAAGTAGATCTGTGGGGGTCAATTTCTAGATTTTTCTGTGAAGTAAAGACATGAACCTGTGCTGAGTCCCACACAGGATTAGATAGATAGGCTCAACAACATTGACTTAGAGCCAACACACCATCCAAGAACTGTAATTTGGTTTCATGCTATGTTTTAATGCATTTTTCAACCACATTTTATAGAAGGTAATCTGTAATCAGTGATAACTTCATCGCAGCTGTTGTTAGGAGTAAGCTGTTATAAGAGGCCCAGTAGTAGGTTCCTGCCTTATTTTGACAGCTCAGTTCTGCACAACAGAGTATGTAGGGAGGTGGTAGAGGGAAGAAGATTACCTTCTAGTTCCAGGGTACTGAAGGCCAGAGATAGAGATTAACTTATGCAACAACATCCCAGCCTATGGCCAGCACCACAGCAAAAAGTTTTATCTCATGTTTTCCTGGAATTTTATGCATTTCTTCAGGCAGAAGAGAGGGCGGGATCCCTCTCTGTCCTACTGGCAGCACTCCCAGTGCCACAGGGCACACTACCAGTGCCATTTCCATGTTGAT
>VYZQ01041957.1:0-70777 GCA_013400655.1 Mystacornis crossleyi | reverse complement strand
CCGAGCTGCGGCCGTTGGGTCCGGGCCGCGCGCCGGCTGCTCCGGAGCTCCCCGGGGCAACGGCCCGCGCTGCGCTTCGGCCTCCTGTGCAGCCCCCCCAGGCGGCAACCCGTGCCCTGTGTCCCGGCCTTCGCCCCCGCAGGCAGCGAGCCGCGGGGTCCTGCCCGGCCGGCCCTGCCCCCGCGTGTCCCGCAGGATGGGCGCCCCGCGGAGAGATGTCCCGGCGTGTCACTCACCCACCGCCCGCCCACGCCTGCAGCGGGACAGGGAAAGTCAGCAAAACCGGGCTAAAATTGAGGCAGATTTGTGAAATCGCCGGCCTCAGCAGAATTTAGGTGCGTGGGGGATGTGAAGGTCAACAGGCCCGCCCCCGGGGCCCGCTGTCTGCAGGGAGCTGCAGAGAGCCTGGGATCGCACGGAGACCGGCCAGGGGCCGTGCCCTGCGTGGGGACCGCCCGTGGGTCGGTGCCGTCATCTGCAAGGGGCAGAGGGGGGACGTGGCAGTGCTCCCTTCAGCAACAGTATGGGCCGAACCTGGAAAAAAAACCCGGCTCATTTAGAAACAATAACATTTTTCAAAGCCGTAACATTTTGGCAAAACACAAGAGCAGCTGGAAACAGCAGTGCCTCTGATCCCACCCGTGTTTTCCAAGCCCTGCTCTGGAGTGAGGCACAGCAGGTAACTGCGGACCTGCCCTGTGGAATAGTTTCACTGTGAGTGCCTGTGCCTTCCCTGGGGTTTGTGGAACGCTTCATCTACCAGAGGGAAAAAAAAGAAGCTGTAAGCTTTTTTTTGGTTTCACAAATTTTGAATACACAGAGGAGGCAGGGAAGAGCTTCTCACTATCTTCTCCCACGACCCTATTTCTCCAGGGCCCTCCTCCCTATATGCAGTCACAAATGTTCAGTAATAAGAGTCGAGTGAAAAACTAACAGCTCTGTTAAGTGTACCTCCCCAGATAATGGCTGGATGGGAATATCCAAAGTGTGCTGAAACTTCCATACACCTAGGGACGGACTATGGATTATTTGAGGGCTGCTCCTTCCGACCTAGTAAAGGAAATCTCTCCAGTTTCCCCCACTGAAGTAACTACCACTGATTGTCCTGGCTTTGCAGCGGTGACTCCATTGAAGTGCTGCCTTCGTGACCGATTTTACACGGTGTGGGCATGGGAGGAGGTGGAAGGTTGCTGCTATGTGGATATATTGTAACAAAAGTTCCAATAAGTACAAAATACAGTCCTTTCTTCCCATCTTGAGACAGAAGGTCAGCTACAGCTGGCACAGGCTGTGCATGGTAAATAACAAAGTGCACTGAAGATGTTGAACTGTATCGAGTTCCTGGTTTTTTGGATCTGTGTTGTTCCAGGTCATTGCAGTTTAACTCTTAGGGTGCTGCTGCCTTCCCAGCTACCAACACAGCTACTCTTGAGGAGGCTGAAAATTGTCCAGGAGGCTGCTGATGACTTTAATGAGCTGTTCAAGAAGACAACAGGGATTTGTGCAATAGGTGGGTGTGGTGGCATCCTGAACACGTCTGTAAAACAACAAAAACATGAAAGACAAAATTGACTGTCCCTATTCCTGCTGTGTTCCACCCAGCTGTTCCCGAGTGGGAAGGAACTGTGGAGAAAAGCAAGGTCGTGTTTCTTAATTCCGAAGCACTTGCAGAGTGCTACTACAAAAGCCAAATGCTGTCCCAGCAAGCTGTGTGTGATCCCAGACTGTCAGTCTGCAACCTGGCAGGCAGAATTCTGGCAGCTGCCTGTCCTGGGGACACAGGAGAGCTCCCTGCAAAACTCTACCTGAAAAGACACTTCAAAACCACGATGTCTATCACTAATCTCCACCCAGCAGCTTCTGAGCTGTAACTCTCACTCCTCCATCTGGGGCAGAGCTAAACAGAGGGCAGTCCCAGGAAACACTGCAGGAAGCATCCTGTGCTGTAGCAGTGCACACGTCTGCTGTTAAGATGCTCAGGCTGATGGGATTAGGATATTTGCTTTTGTTCCAAGCGAGCAGCAGAAGGCCAGATATGGCAGTGATGGGTACAGCAGACACACAGACTGGCAACCAGCTCCTCACCGTGAAGGAGATGCAGAGCCAGACATCTGAGAGGGCAGGGGCAGCACAATAGGAATGCTTAACAGAAAAGAAAAAAACCCTGGCAGACATTTTAAAATGTTTTTAAATCTCTTCTTAAAGAGGATTTAAGAACGAGGCGTACGTAGGGGAAAGAAGCTTAATTTAGGATGAGTGTTAATACCAGCTCCTTACATATGGTACTGGCCTCCAGCATCCCTGAGGGTTTTTGAGGGACTAGTGCTGTGGTTATGATTTCAGTGTATAGGGGAAGCTCTCCTGCATTATTAAACAAATCATGCCCTGCATTGGCCTATAGTTTGATGTACATGATGCATAGTTGATGTCAGCCAGCTGGGAGACAAGATTCTGCAACTCGCTGGCATTTTGAGAATAAGCTGGAAAACTGCTGACTGAGATCCCTTCCTTCATCATGAACTATCAGAGTTAATTTTTTTTCAATTTGGGAAAGAAACCCCCAAACCCAAAGTTTTAAATAATAGCACTTACCCTTTGGCTATGTTTGTTTAGCATAGCATTCATTATGATGGAAAATGTAAACATTTGCAAAGTTAAACATTTGATTTGACTACAGAAAACTATTCTGTTTGTTACAGAAATCAGCACTAATTGCCTGTTTCCCATTAAATCCTCACTTTACCGAAAATGGAGAGTAAAAAGATGTACCCTAGCCAGAACTCCCTAGCTGGCTTTACCCATTTATTTCAAGGAGCTGGATCTCCTGAGGTAGCTGCCTAAGTAGGCGATGTTCAGTGAAGTAGGAGGGATAAAACCTGGCCCACAAACCACTTTGACTTCCTTGCATCTATTTCTATTTTTCCCTGAACATTCCCATCCTACAACACCCTGCTCTCCAGTGGGTTAAATAATAAAATCAGTGTTGTCTCCTCTGGGTCACTGTTTGCAGTCCATCACAGGTCATGCCACAACCAGCTAATGGCTGCTAAGTGGTCTGTGTGAAATTAGTGTAGTGGGTCTCCAGCCAGAAGCCAGTTGACAGATGCCCAAAAATCAGCTCTCCAACTGGCTTCCTCCTTGGCAGTCATGGCAGGTTGGTGCAGGCCATGCAAATTCAGCATTTCCCCGAGGCCAGGAACAGAGACGAGGTTGGTCGTGAACGCTTTTCTCTCTTGTGAGTGCCAAGAGTCTCTAGAGAAGGTCACAGCACAATGCTGAGTGCCAGTGCCTGAGGACCTTGCTATCACCCCGAATTCAGCTTCTCCAGGGAACTGGTGGCAGCAGAGGTAGGAAAAGCTGCTGAAGAGTCCCTGCGGAGGCAGCCCTGACATCAAGGAGAGGGTGCAAAGTGGCTGTGGAGTCTTGATGGAAGGTTTCACCCTTTGGCTTGTCCTGCACAGGAGGGCAAACTGCAGAGCTGCCAGTCAGACTAAACCAATTTAGCATTCCCTGCAGTAACAATATAAATCCAATCTCTCTCCCTCTCCGCCTTTTCCTCCTGATGCCAAATTTAAACAACCTCACTTTTTTGGCAGCAGGAAACTTCACAATTAAATATAGAAGCAGAGCACACTTTGGGATGGAACTTCCAGCCAGGGAACAACAGATGGCATTGTTTGCTGGGCTGGAAAAGCTGCATCTGCTCCTAGAAGAAATGCTAATCGGGGCTTAATTAGGCATTCAGAGGGAACCGTATCCCATCCCCAGGACAATGGCCATGTGTACATAATCCTGAAAAATACAGGGAAGAAGATACAAAATCATCAAAAATCCTGACTGGACCAAGTCCAAATTTGGCACATAATGTGATAGGGTATCCCAGAGACTTTCCCTGCGCTGAAATCCATCCAAGCCACTCAAAATAAAAATGTAGTTGTCAAAGGCTAGTTTTATTTCGTTTTCAAGTGGCCAGTGATTTTGTTTTCAGTTTGAAAGCAAATCATTCCAGCCTAACACTGGAATCAGATCCTACCCTGGCAGCTCTCTGACTCGCTGAGGTGTGGCAAGATTAAAGGGCAGCTGAGATCTTATAGCAAATGCTGCAGATGGGGATAGAAGAGTCAGAAAGATCAGTAACACACACCTTGCCCAACATAACTGATCCTTCTGTGGAAACACGCAGTAAAGAGGAGGATGGTGGAAAGTGTCCCCCAGTTCATTCCAACTGGGTGTTCAAGCACAAAAGGAGTCCCATGATGTGCAGTGCCTGTGCATGTAAGGACATTGTCCCTCCTTCCCTCCCCCAGCCCTGCCAGCTTCCCCCAGAGGTGCAGGCAGCCAGGCAGAGTGCTGTGTCCTTATTTCAGTGTCTTCTCTTTGGAGTATCAAAGCACCCCCTCAATCTGGAGCCAGCAGAACTGTTTGCAAAATGAGACTGCCAAGCGTTTCTCCAAGAGACTGGCCCCAGCTGCCAATTTTGCCAGCACTGCAGAGATCCCCATTGTGCTGAGCCTTTGCTTACAAGCCTCCACCTTGTTTTGATGTCCTCTTTCTCCCCTGCCTGGTTCAAAGCAGCTCATCTGACCAGCCTGGTCTAGCGGAAGATGTCCACTACTCACAGCAGGGTGTGCTGGATTGGATGATCGTTAAAGGTCTCTTCCAACCCAAGCTATTTCATGATTGTTTGTCCTAGCTTAGTCCCTGGGGCTGCTCTGTGCCCCTGGGCACTCTGAACCACTTCAGGTGCCTGGGACAGTGTGCACCTCATGGGCAGTGCCAACGGGGACCCCCGTTTTGCTGGTTGCACGTCCTGCTTCCAATAGCTCTGGAAACATTCCACATGTGGTAAAACAGCACCCACGTCCCTTACACTTAAAAAAAGTTAATAAACAGGGATCATTACTGATTCCAAACAATGCTCTCGAAACATTGCCAAAAAATCACTGGAGATTAAAGGAATTTTGGTACAAGTAACTTAGAGCTGCAGTAAAGGAAAGAGTTTTCTTGGCACTGAGGCAACTTTCAGCAACTCCAGAGTGGTGAAGAGAAACATAAGAGTATCCTAAACCACTTGTGCCTTCAGCACTATTCTGCTTCAGAGGGATGCCAGTCCTGATCTGGCACAAACTTCAGGGCAACTAGAAGTAAAAATGGTCCTCCTGACAAAGGACGTGGCTGCAGATGATGAAGCTGTAGGCCCTGATCACTTATTCCAGGGATTGCTGTGCCCTACCCACCCCCACCGCAGTTTTGATCCCCAGGTTTGGCTGTCTGGCTCTGAACAGCCTCCCATTTGCTGTGTCTGCTCTGTATCCCATTGAACATCATGACCTCCATCACATCTCTTTGAGAGAAACCTTGGAGATTTGCTGACTGTCTGTAGCTCACTGACGGCAGATTTATTTTCACTTCTCCACTGGTGGAAATGGTGGCTGTACCCTTGTGCATGCTGACCTGCAGCTGGCCTGATCCCAAGGACTGCATCTCCATGGTGTGTGGTGGGGGAGGCACTGGGAGCAGGTTTTGGAGAAAGGCACCCATTGCAGGTGTCCACAGTCACAGAAATCAGGGAAGGCCAAGCGCAGAGGCGTTGCTCTCTTCTGGAGGTGGCACAAACCAAGCCCTTAGCAGTGAGCTGCATGAGTCAGGTCTTCCTGTGCAATGCAGATGGATGGGTGGGCATCCCCCGTTCTCCTTAGAGGTTGTCCAAGGAACCATTCTCCAGCATTATTTTCCTGTGGTGAAGGATGAAATGTCTAAGGTGCCAGAGCTGCCCTCCTTCTGCTGTTCTTTGCCCTGTGGACTGGTAGGACTGGGAGACCCAGCAGCCTGGATGAAGGAGAGATGTCCTCACACCTTGAGATTGTGCTGAATGGGGTTGTCCTGCCAGCACAAGCCTTGGACTCAGCTGACTCCAGAGTGCTGAAGCTCAAGGACGTGACAAATGGCAAATGTCACGAGGTCTCAGCTTTCTAAGGACAGCTGGAGAGCTGGTCCCAGCTCATCCACATGTATCAGCACATGGGGCTCCAGGCAGGGCTGCTGCTGACCCAGTGTGAAGCTTTCCAGTGTTCACGGTCCGAGAGCAGACACGGATTTTGGCCGGCTGCCTGGAGTTTAAATGTCTGTGTTTCAGACCCAGACTTCCTTCTGAGAGGTTCCAGAGGGAAAAGAAAAAGACCAAAAGTGCTTCTAAAACTCTAATTTATCCATCAATGGCCAGTTTTCTGCGATGCCTTGAATCTGAGAAAGGCAGAGAGGAAGTGTGACCGGGGAGCACAAGGAGCCTTTTGGCTGCCCTCTTTGGCTTGGGGGTATCGAGGGGAGCCAAGGGACTCCAGAGGAAGCAGCAAGCGGCTCCAGCTGGGAAGGGGTCCTGACAGCATCGTGTTCGGAGGAGAGAGAGGACAGACAGCCCTGCTGTGACTCAGCCCCAGCGCTGTGTCACTGCCTCCTACTCATTCCTAGGGTTTGAAGTCTACGTCCCTGGGCTGTCCACCTCCACGAGCCCAAACTCCTTTGTTTTGGCAGGGGCGAGTGCAGGAAATGAAAGGGTGATCCCAGGAGGCCCTCAGCACACCCCTGCAGGATAGCATGTGCATTGTTTTCTTGAAAATGGGGTCATTTATTCTCCATGTTAAACAGGGAAAGAAGCTCAGAGACTTCAAACTGGCCTTGTCTGAGAACTTGTTTCTAAATCTGGGGCACCTGGGGCTTCCGGAGCAGGATTTCTTGTCCTCCGAGAAAGGATTATCAGAGGGAGCATAAAGTGAAAAGAAAAAAAGGGTGTGGGGGGGGTGGGGGGTGGAAAGGAAGGAATGAAAAAAAAGGACAATTAGCTATTGCTGTAGAGTCCTCTAGTGGTGAACGTTCATTTCACAAACCCATGTGTGCACCCAAGTGAACTCAACCTCCCAGTTCTATTTATTTTCTATTTACATAAAAATGCATGTGCAAAAAAGTCAGTGGGCAAATCCCAAACAATTTTAACCATTTATGAACAGTTTCAAAGGCAATGATCTAAAATTAAACAAAAACATCTTCTCCCTTCTGAGTAGCATCTCCCATCCAAGGCTGGATATTCCTCCAGATATGGAGGTGATTTGAAACACTATAGGCTTAAAAAAATTCCAGATCTTGCCCCCTCCCTATTTTTTTCCCCATGCTTCTGTTTTTGCTGCTGCAGAGAGAAATGACTGAATAGAGAGAGCCTGCAGAATCGAATTGTTGCCACACGCATACCAAAACCCCTGCCATTTTAAAATCCAGATAAAAACTGGATGGTGGTGCAGCATTACCCTGCTGAAGAGCACAGGCCAGCTCAGTCTCCAGCAGCAACAGCAGTGCGCTGAGGTGAGAAGCTGAGTTTAAATGCAAATTCAAACCCAAGTAATTTAAAATATCCTTTGCATTACCCTTTTCTGCCTCCTTCCTCCCATGTTGTCCCAAGCCTGCTTTATTTCTGTTCCTGGGCTCTATCAGTCAAAGGACGTGGCCTTATGCAAAATCCTTGCCCAGTGCTGAGTCAAATGGTGTTGGCAGAAATTTGAATATGTGATAGAGGTGAAAAAAGCTATTGCCTGCTGTGACCACGACCCTTGGCAGGAATTCCCCTTCCTCTTGAGTACATCCATTCTCTGCTCTCTTCTTCAGGCCTGGGTCTTCTCAAATGTGTTCCAATTTCTGCTTCATAACCAAGGAAGAAAACTTACAAAGATTTAAGACTTCATTACAAAATATAGGCTCACATGCTGCAACCGAATAATTGGACACTGTTTCTTTCCTAAGAGTCTTTTTTCTTTTCCCTGTGAATAATCACCTGCCAATACTGCCCTTTGAGTTCCAGCTTCTGCATTGGAATAGCTGTGTTAACACCTGCTGAAGACAACCTCCTAGTCATTGACAGGCTGTGTAATTTAAGAAGCATCAAAAATACCAAGAAAAAAGAGGATCATAAAATTATAAGCAGACTGGAGGATGCTGCCACTTAAAATGCTGCTTCACCCACGTTAACACAAAATTCAGGGGACAAAAGCTTAAAGAATTTTTTAAAAATAAAAAATAAAAATATTAAAATTTAAAAAAATATTTTCCCAGTATTTGAACCAGCACATAGAAATAATGCAGTCTTAAAGTCACATAATAATTTGGGCTGGAGCAGACCACAGGCAGCCATCTGGTCCAACATTCAGCTTAGCACAGGCCCAGCTAGACCAGCTTGCTCAGGGGCCTGTTGAGCTGAACTTTGAATGTCTCACACCAGGTGGAGATTTCTCCAACTTTCTGGCCCTTGTATGTGATACATATTCAAATAATTCATGCAATGTTTCATCTTTCTATGCAGCCAGACTCTGGGCTGGAGTTGTGAAGCTTTTCCAGCTGAAAGCTGCAGTACTTGGTGTGTGTTTGAATTTACAGGTCCGTTCCCACTGATTTACTTTAATTATTTTTCTTCAGGCCTGACGTCCCCCCAGTAAGCACAGACACCTCCTTGAATACTTCTGCTGAGAAGTAAAGCTTTAAGCTTGTCTCTGCCAAACCCTCAGCAGGGTTCAGATGCTTGCTGGTGTCACTGCTAATTAGGCTGATTTTAGAAGTGCTCACTGTAAACTTAAACTGAGCTGCCAGCCCCATATCAGTCCTGCCTGCCTGCATTAGTTCTTATATCGCCTCATGTCCAAATCAATAATATTATGTACTAGTAAATAATAAGGGTTTCATAAATCTGAAGTAACAAGAGATTTAGAATGTTGTTTCAGCTACAGAAATGAGCCCTTGGGGTCGGTTGTTTAGCTGTTGTTTTTTCTGTGTCCCAAAGGAGAGTTTCAAAGTGCTTTCGAAGTGCTTTTCACAAGGGGATTAACAAACGGACCATTGCCAAGGCCCTGGGAGAGCAGATACTGTTGCATCCAAGTGGGAAAGTTTTCTTTTGTTCTCTTCCCCGTTTTCTCCATGCCAGTGAAAATGGAGAAGAAAAAAAGTAACATATTCATGCACATCTTTACCTTATGTTGAATTCCAGTGACAACCAGAAAGACCATTTTCAGCTACTGACTCCAAAATCCATTATTTATTTTTTCTGTAGTTAACATTTCAATTTTTTAAAATAGAAGATAAACAAAAACTGTTACGTGTATTTAAATTTTTTTTCACTGTAAAATCATTTTCCATCCAAAAATCATTCACTATAAAATTCTAACTGGAATAATTACTTTCTTTTTCGGTCTATAAAGATTAAGTTTCAGGAGAGAAACTGACTCGGATACCAGGTAACTGACATGCCAGAACAATTAGACTTGATGAGAAGCTCTGGGATAACAAAACTTTTTAGATAAACGAGGTGGTAGTTCTGAATTCCAGGATGAACTCAAAGTACTGACACCCAGAGCAAATCCCTTCCACACCCCAGGAAGAGAGAGACCAAATCCTGCTTCTTTGAGTGCTTGATGTAAGGTGAACCGTATTGGTTATTTCCTCAAGCTTCCGGCTTCCCTTCTTTTCCCACAAGAGACCAGAAAACCTGAGGCATGTGAATTAAAACCTATTTCACACACAAACGGGAGACAGATGTTCTGTGTCTTTTACAGTGAGTTTTTAGAAGCCGCTGGAAAATGCCTGGCTTTTAGACCAGGGTCCAAGCACCTTCCTTCAGAGGTATCTCAACACTAATCCTTGCTGCCTGTTTAATTTTGACTCTCTATGTCTTGTTCAGACCACCAAATAAAAGACCTTTCCAAATGCAAGGAATCCCACTTCCCAGAGAAGTTTTACTTGAGCAAAAAGCAAGGATTAGATCATTAAAATGGAGGAGGAGAGGAGACCTTGTCATGTGCGTACCTTGATGGTATCTTTAAATCAGAGTGATTTACTTCCAAAATCTCTGTGATCCCAGGGGCTATGCAAGACTGTATGACAGACCTAGCTCAGGGGGCTCTTTTTCCAGGGGACTTATTAAATGCTTTCATATTAATTAGACAAACAGTGAAACCAAAGGAACAGGAGAGGGGTTTGGTGGCTCAGAGAGAGCATGGTGCCTTCTGCTCTATGTCTACAGATCTTCTCACCTCTTCTTAACTCCCTGGAAACACTCTGGTGTGGAAGTGCTCTGCCAGAATAAGCAAAAATGGAGGCTTTGTTATCTTTAGAAACCACAACATCACATGCCTGATCAATTTACAGCCCAGAATTTAGTGATGGAAATGTGTCCACACAACTGCAATTCCTATAAACCCTAAAACCAGTTTGTTTCTGATGCCTCATTGTAATTGCAACCCCCCTGCTTTCCATCACGAGATGCTAAAGTGGCTCCCGAAGGAATACCCAGAAATACCCAGGCCCTGACCTCCCAGACACTGGGGAAAGGGGGACTGGGGGGCACAGCTCTGGTGGCAGTAGAGAGGGGCCCCTGGTCCCCTTCCCCAAATCACTGTGCATCGGGGGTACCCAGGGAGCTGTGGAGGTGTTCAGAGGATGCTGCATTGAGCATGGAGCTGCTGCATCCCACATGTGTGATCCGAGGGGCTGATCAGAGGGTTGGAAACTCAGGCATCTCCAGATTTTGCTCCATATTAATTAACTGCTACGTACATCTCATGTAATTAAAAGGCAGAATAACTCTTCCCCTCCTCAGTGCACAGGCACCACTCCACTGTTGTAAACACACTTGAGATTGGAGCCGGGCCTTTTTCTGGCTGAACCTCCTGCTTTTATTTCATGTTAAATGCTGCTTACAGATACTACCTGTGCTGTGCAGAGGCCAGGGGTTTATATTAATTAAATGTTGCTATGGAAACAGCACATCAAGAAGAGGATGGTGTTTCTAGGGGAGGAAGGGAAGGAGCTGCTTGTAACAGAAAGGTCCGTGGCTGATTTGAAGGGACAAGGGTTTGCAGAATCGTGTTTTTGTAAAGTTACCAGGGCCTGGGAAATTCTCCTGGGTTCCTGTGTCCTTTTCCCTCCTATGGCTGCTAATTCCTGACTGCATCAATCCTCTCCTCTGAGCCCTGTGAGAAACCCCAGTTCTTTAGTAGATCAAATAGTCTTGTCTTCCCCTTGAAATGTTCCCTAATTCACAGCCCAAACAGCAGAGAATCAGCCCTGAACAAGTACAATCATGGTATTACAGCTGAACACTGAGAAGTCAGAAACTAGAGCTCTGCCCCTGGTGAAAAATGGGAGGGCTGACCCTTTGCAAGGGAGCATAGTCAGACTAATCTGTGTAGATATCCCTGAAGTCCTGCCTTGGTAATGCAAAGAGCTGGTTTAAGCCATTTTTACGTGTGTTGCTTTTCCCACTTCTCTGAACACAGCAACAGCTAAGGCACCTGGCTTTGTCAGCACAGGAATAAAAGTAATTGCAATACATTTTATGTAACTGAAGAATCACCTTTACAGGCCAATTTTGAGGTAATATATAGGTCTTGATGGCTTATTTGGGATAAGCCCCTGAACCAATCTGTGGTTTATCAAACTGGAGCTATGAAATACAGAGGAGCAGTCACCCAAAGTACACACAGATGAAACCAGCCTACTCTTTCCAGGTTGCCTTTCTTCTGTTTAAACTGATACGTTTCAGGGTCATCTGGTATTTAAATAATGTCAAGATTAAGATTCCTATCTTAGAGAATTTCATGGCGGAAGGGAAGTATCTGCATTGCCACTTTGAACCTGCTGTCTAGAAATGTATTTCCCTTCCACACAAGCAAGCCTCAAATCTGCCTCCTCTCATGCTCAGATTAAAAAAAAAAAGGAACTAGAGTGCATTTGGGACTGAAGCACAGCACCAAGTTCCCTTTCATGCAGCCCAAGAGTAAATGAGGGCAGCTGCAGAAAGCAGGTGAATAACTGATCTTTGCACACATAAGCCTGCTCTGTCTTTGCAATCCATCCAGATGTTTTCGAGTATGTGTGATACCCCAAGTGAGATCAGAACTCTGCGCATAGTAAGGAACATTTCCTTCTCTGAAAGACATATTGTCTGAAGGGGCCCAAAAGACAAAGAGTAAGAGAAAAAAAGTATTATGGTTTCACAGATGAAACTGTTCAGGAAGTGACTTTAGCTGGGTTCTGTAAGGTTTTGCAGGGCTGAGTGCTCTATAATGGCTCTGAGCCAGCACCTCAGGTCAGGAATGAAATCTTCCAGCCAACTTTAATTTCTGTTATTTTGTCAGGCTGCAGTCAAATTCTCTCCCAAATAGTTCCCCAAGCCTATACCCGTCATTTTCATCTAACTCCAGTAGAGATCATCTTTTGAACAGTCCCTGGCCTGAATAGCTGCTGCTGAGAGGCGCAGTATCAAACTAGGGTGTATCATTGAGAGATAAAATCACCTCATAAACATATCATCCATTTATCCATCCATCCATCCATCCATCCATCCATCCATCCATCCATCCATCCATCCACCCATTCATCCACCCATTTACCCACTTTTATCTCTCCTTTTCGAATCTGGATGCAGATCAGCCACGCCACCTGCTTATCAATTAAGGAAGAACAGATTCACGGTCTGATAAATTTAGCAAGTACCATGTAAGCTCTAGTTGGTGGGCATGATCCACTCGCCTTGCATTAATTCCAAAAGATTCTGCTGATCTTATCACACATTGTGTCCTCTTTGTGTTTTAATCATCCCCACCCCCATTGCATTGAAATTTTCTGCTGTGACAAGCCTGGCTCTGAAGCAAGCACGTCACTGCTTTCATTGACACTGAAAAATCCTGTCTTGTTAATAGTATAAACGGACTAGGGGCTTTGCCTTCCAGCTTAATTCAAGAGTGCTATCGGCATGAGTGGGTTATAAAAGCTCTTTTTCAAGATAAAAGAGTTCCTCATCAGAAAAAAAAAAAAAAAGAGAGAGCTCAGACATCTTTATGACATTCCAGTGCAAAAAACAATTGAAAAGGATTGTCATAAAAGCAAGTATGTCAGTTGTGAACTTTACTGAATTGAGTCTAATGCAAAATTCATGCCGAGGTGTCACAAGTGAAAGGCAGTTTATTAATCCAACTTATCTGGAGCTGGTAGGCAGCAGTCATGGTAAATTAAGATCGTATGAATATTCCCTGGGCTCATTTGGGTTTCTATTCAGGACCCCTTTTGTGAGTGCAGCAGGGGCAAAAGGGTCTTTTGGACCCGAAGCAGCCTTCTCTTCCTCTCCCTCCGACACATCTTTTCATACTTGTCACACAGTGGGTGCTTTGGGGCTAAGTGAAGCATGATGTCTTTGCCATCTGACTGATCAGGATGCAACGCCCAGCTAACCGTGTCATGCTGCTTTATTCCAGTCATGCATTAGAAAGCATTATATTTTTCCACTACGTTTTGTGCGTTCCCAAGCTAACTTTCCCTACTGGGAAGAAGCTGCAGGGAGGATGGGGTTCTTAGACTCCTTTTTTCACATGCTGTCCTGATTTTGCAATGTCTTATTTTCCCCGCAGAGAATGGCAAACTGGCTCATAGCTGGTGTGTATGGAAGGATTGCTCCAGTGAATGTCTGTCTGCTGGGAAAGCAGCAGAGCACCTATAGAAAGAACAGGGTGGGCTTGTTCAGCACAACAGCCTTTCAGAGGGAACCACAAACACCCCGAAGCAGCGGTGGCGTGGGACTAATGCCTTCCAAAAGGATGAGGGGAAGGAGGCATTAAAATGGTTTGAATTAAAAATGGAGCAGGCTTGCAAGCTGTCTCCATTGTCTCCTGGTGCTCTTGGGTAGTACTCACAGTAGACAGTGATGAGATTGATGGGTCTAGCCAGGAAAATGTACCCCCCAGTGCTGGCAAATTACATCAAAACCCTTAGAACAGAGATGAAATCCACCTCCTTGGTGGTTTAGGCTAACAGCGGGGACAGGATTTCCCCAGAACCATGTGGGAAGTAGAAGGGCTCTAAATGTGGCTGGCTAAGGGATATGAGGCCAAATTTAGCCTTACCAGAAGCCAGACCAATGCTTCTGATTTCCAACTGGGCTGAAGCAGCTGACTAAGGAGCTCAAGCTGGCCAAGAGTGACTGTAGGAGAGGAGATGGAGGCTGAGGAGTTGCTGGGAGGTGAAGGAGTTAGAGTGGATGTTTACTGGGGAGGTGGGTTACAGCAGAAGAACCACAGCAGAGATGTGGTTTACTGAGCTCTTGAGGGCTTGAAAAAGCATTTGCAAAGGAAAGAGTATCAGCTTATTGAAACCGAAGTGGGGAAGAGCCTGAAGGAAAAAACAGGCCTCTGGAGCTGGTTCCTTCGTATAAGTGTTGCTGGAAGATGACCTGGATCTATTAAAAAGATGTTAAAGTTGATCCCTTTCTGTCATGTTTATGGATGTTACCCGGAGTGGCTTTTATCAGATGTGCATTTGGCTCAACACTGAAGGATAATTGCAGCTAAATAGTCTATGAAATGAGATCTACAAATGCTTTAGAGTGTGAGCTGGCCAAATTCTGTCCCCATTTACACCCATGAGGTTTCTCTGATATCTGTGATGGCAGAATTTGTTTGAGATGTTATAGAGGGTAGACAGGAATGCATTGTATGATTATGACAGTGACCTGCTTTGTGTCAGCTGTTCCAACGACTCATTTCATGATTTACACTTAACTTTTCCATGCTGTGATTTACTCAGCTCTGCTTATTCATGTCGACCTGTCTTACATGAGGAAATTGCTCTAGAATTCCTTGGGCACTGTGCATGGAGGGTTTTGCAAACTGCAGAGCACAGACAATTGCAGCTGGGAGCAAAAATGAGCAGAATGTACTTGAAATCTGCCACTAAATGATTTCTCTCACCTTTACTTGCTGAAGCCACTGAAGTGTGACAGCCAGTAGAAAAGAAAAATAATAGCAGGTTGGTCTTCCTTGGCCTCAGTCATGTGAAGATTTAGGATTTACTTCTCTAAAATGTGAAAATCTAAAAATGTGAATGCCTTTTTTTTTTTTTTTTTTTTTTTTCCCCGGATGGAGATTTTACACTCCAGATTAAGGGTTGCCTTGAAACCTGCTGGCACGAGACCTTGATACAGGCTGAACTCCAAGGAACAGCTGATGTGATGCGCCCATATTTTTTTATGAGGTGAGGTACCTTTATCTAAAAGACACTCAATACCTTCAGCTGCCTGAACTCCGAGTGAGCTGTCACTTGTCTGCTTTAATCCCCGCGCTCTGGATAGCTGGCCGAGTGGGAGAAGCACACGCGGGTCAGCCTCCGAGGACGGGCAGTTCGGCCGTGGGTGCTGGAGCGGCGGCAGCGGCGCTCCTGGCGCTCGCAGCGTCCCGCGGGCCCCGCGGCTGCCTCGGGCTGTCCGCGGCCCCGCTCCGGGTGCCGTCCCCACAAGGTGGCACTCGCCGCCAGCGCATCCCCGTGTCCTGGCAGCGTCGGGGACATGGAATCACGGCATAGCCTCGGCGCGGAGGGACACTCAGGCTCACGGAGCCCAGCCCTGCACAGGACCACCCCAAAATCCCACCACGTGCCCGAGAGCGTTGTCCAAATACATCCTGAGTTCTGTCACGCTGGTGCTGTGACCACCGCTCTGGGGAGCCTGTTCCAGTGCCCGACCACCCTCTGGGTGAAGAACCTTTTCCTAATATCCAAGCTAAGCCTCCCCTGACCCAGCTCCAGCCGTGCCCTCGGGTGCTGTCGCTGGTCACAGAGAGCAGAGTCGGAGCTGCCCTTCCCGAGGGAGCTGCAGCCCGCGGAGAGCTCTGCTCTCCATCTCCTCTTCTCCAGTGCCCTCAGCCTCTTCCCCTCCAGATCCTCCACCATCTTCATAGCCCTCCTTTGACACTCTGCAATAGCTTTACAACCTCCTCACACTGTGGCACCCAAAAGGAGCCAGGACGATGGAAAGGCAGTACCAGTTTGCCCTAGGGAGTCTCCTGGGGAGCTGCCTCATGTTTTCAGCACAGACATACCTCTAATACCTGCATTTTTGCCTGAAACAGAGATGGCACCAGGGCCTCTCTGTGGAGAAGGGGATTTCTCTCCCCTTTTCACTGTGTATAT
The DNA here is from genome assembly GCA_013400655.1 of Mystacornis crossleyi. Lineage (NCBI taxonomy): Eukaryota > Metazoa > Chordata > Aves > Passeriformes > Timaliidae > Mystacornis > Mystacornis crossleyi. The sequence goes on along the minus strand of VYZQ01041957.1, from coordinate 54,787 downwards.
TTTTGCTGCTAGGACAATTATCCCAAATAAAGGGATATGAAATAGGTCTCTCTTCTCACTCCAGCTGTCGGACTGGCCCCTCCTGGCAAGGGTGCCCTGAACCACTGCAGTTACCTGAAGCTGCAACACTCCTCGCTCCTTTGGAAAGCCCTGGTTGGATTGAAGAACATTAAAGCATTTCTGAGCTAGAGCATTTTATATCTAGCAGTGCAGAAATTGTGATTTCAGCATTTCTCTGTAGACTGTGATTTGAGAATCACTTTCCAGTGGAGGAATTGGCCACGTAAATAAGAAAAACACATGATAATTTAGGTGGCAAGCTTAATTACATGATTATTTTCATTCTCGTAGATGTGTGTAACCTACAGTTGAATATTCAATAAAATTATACCTTGGGCACTGAAGAGATTTCCTTATCACTGAAAATATGCACTAACCATTCTTAAAGAAAGGTTTAGTAAATTGCTTCTAAAGTACAGGAAATTGGCTTCGCTCCTTCTGTGGAATATTTGTCTTAAGAAGCACATCATGGGCAGCAGGGCTAAAAAGAGTTACTAAGGTCTGAAACACACGATCTCCTGCAGCAGCAATATTACCAGCTCCTCTAAGAGAACTTTTGGGACTTAATTTTGCTACAGATTCTCTGGAGGATTATCAAGAAATTGCTTTATGAGTTGAAATACCCATGCTATTATAATTTGATACTGCAACACTGGATTGCAGTCGCTTGTGTTTCTGCAAGTCACAGTCTCTATTTTACCTCTAGTATTTTTTCACTGTCTACAATAAAATACCCCAAAGAAGAGACAGAGACCAGGATAGATTTTGCTAGTAGTACAGCATAATCGGGTGAGATGTTTCAGGACATCAGTTCCAGAATGTAATAGCAGAAATACATTATGAACTTGATTTTTCTCTCATGATAATTGTGACTTTACACACGTCTCAGTGGTTGAATTATTTTAAAATGTTACGTTAGAGAATTCAGGCTGCTTATAGCCAAGATGGAAGCATCCAAAAATTATTTACTGTTTGGTGATCTATATGTAAATAATTTGGCCTCCCAAAATAATTGTTTTCTGTGAGTTGGGCTGCTTCTCCCCAGATCATCCATATTTGCATCCATATACATTTACCGTATTAAGCTGAACTGACAAGCCAACACCTGCTCAGATGCAATAGCCAAATAATTTCTTAGTCCTTTAGCTGGTGTATTTTGTGCCACAATGCCTTTAGTCAGGCTGGAGGGTAAAAGTGCCATGAGGAAAACGTGGTTTTACCACAGAGGTGCAGGATAAGCAGAAATCTTGCATCCTTAGCTTCCTCCAGCGGTTTCCAGCACTAATTGTACTCCCATGAAGAACTCATAAAATCAGTCAGACTTCTTGTAGAAGAGCTTCTTAGTTGGCATAACCCTCCCAGGTTATTTAAAAAAAGCTACACTGTATTATCTTTGCCTCCTGTTTGAGTTGCAGAAAAGATGAGGTAGTGCCGGAATGCTTCCTACAGGAGATATTTAAAGAGTCAGAGAACTTTTCTCATTGTACTTTTCCTCTGCTCCCTTAATCGAATATCACATTCTAGTTAATGTGCAGTTTCCAAGGCAAACTCAGTTTTCATCAAGTTGTGCTAACTTTGAAAAGCTGACTGACTCCAGCTTAAAATGGATGCACTGAAAGGAGGATGAAAGGCCTTTTTTATCAGTGTTGAAGGAAGTAGTTCAAAAGCAGAGATGGTTTCTTTCTGAAGACAAAGAAGCTCTTTCTCACCCACCTCGTGCCATGAAAGAGATCCTTTGCAACTAACTGCCCATCAGAGAAGAATTTGATGAACTGGAGATGAAGTGACAGTGCATTGGGAATTTTATTACTATAGTTGGAGTAAAGAAAATTCATTGTAAGAGAATGCCCCCTCATGCCCCCCAAGTGTCCTCTTGCTTCAGTCCTTTTTTGATTTGTGTTTTTCTTCCCCTCTTTGGCTGTCAATCAGTGTTTTTCCTTTATGGCTGGACAGAGTGAACTTCTGGTGTTCTCCTTACCATGTCCTACTGGACAGGGATGGGGAGGGAGAGAGAACTATAGAGGCAGAAATTCTACCAGCTGTTGAGGCAGCCAGGATTAGAGCCTTAATTTGGAGACACAAACTTTTTATATGGGTGAGGCAATTATTGGCGGAATAGAGCTTTTTAGAAGGCAGAATCCCCAGTGACTTGATTTCCATCAGTTCCTAAATGAATATTTAATTGTTGCCTATTAAGATGCTCGTTATCTATAAAGCAGACAAAACCACTGTTGCTGGGTTTGCCAGCTGGTGAAATTGGTGACATGTTAGATTAGAGCAATGGACCATGACTGTGTTGGAGTGGTCTGGTGGATTATAAAAATTCAGCAGAACAGTTTGGCTTTGCTAACATCCACAAGGTATGGATGCTTAAACCAATGGGACCATGAGAGACTGATTTACATTCCTGCTTATCCTTCCAGGGAAAAGATACCCTTAAAATTTACTATCTTTTCCAGAATGGGCATTTAAGACAATTGAATTTCTGAGGTCCTTCTCTGGGTTAGATTTCCCTTTGTACATTAAACTTAGTGAAATAACTTCATCCCTCTTTGTGTAAATAGCTTAAAAAATGGGAAGAGACAACACGCACACACAAATACACACAGAGAGGCACATGAGTGTATGAACTGTTCTCATACAAACTGTTAAAGGCAGTATCACATTCAAGTTGGCAGAAATGTTACCTACATATGATTTGATAATGAGGAAAATTAACCACTGGAACGAAGTAACAAGGGAAGCTGTAGTTTCTTCACCTGAAAATCTCTTCAGTTCCCAGACCAGATGCCTGAACAGCTTTAACAGGTGAAAAATCTTGTACTCGACAGAAATACCAGGGTTGAATTCAGTGGTCTGCAATCTACAGGAGCTTAGACAGTGATACTTTCTGTTTTCAGTTAAGGCTCTTAGGATCTTCCTCTTTCCTGGTTTTATATCTGACATAGATCAAATGGCACCCAGAAACCTCTTTAAAAGGGGCACTCATGACCTTGAACCACAAGGTGCAAGGGTTACTGGGATGAGAGCAAGGAGCAAATTCCCCCTTTATTTTGGGTTCTGGTCTAGGTCTGAAGGGCAGCAGGCTCTGAGATACAGATAACAAAGCCCAGGAAGGAATAGGTACAGCATCCTTCCACTGCTCTTTTTAGCTAGAGGCAATGCAAGCAAAATCATCTCCTGCTACTTGATCTGAATTTGCATAATATCAGATTGTATCCATTTACCAGCTTGATATACTTCACCCCTCCAATACATTTATTTAATGTATTTAATTCCTTTTGATGCGTGAACAGTGAAAAAGCATCCTGATATGGATTCCAAGTGCCATGTCAATTATTTAAAATTACACCCAGGCTGCACTGTAATCAGCTTATCCCACCTTTCAGCAACAGCTTGTTATTAAAGATAACCATCATTTTTCTTCTCTTCAGACCCCCCTCCTGCTCTTTAAAGAGCTGAGAAAGTCCAGGTGCTGGGTATAGTGTCCAAGGCATCGGTACCTGTGGTTATTTTTGACCAAAGCCAGGAGGGTTTTAAGGGGTTCAAGGTTTCCAGGAAGAAGAGTCCTGAATATCCCATCCCTTTTCACAGGATCAAGGGATGACAAACATCTGTGTCACAGCCAACTCTAGCTAAAACAAATTGCCATGGGAAAGAAGGTGCGTTTCCAGAGGATGTGAAGATTAGAAACCGAATCCGTGCCCCCTGTAAGCATTCCCCTTCACCTCAGGCAGGCCTGCTGCCATGTATAGTTGGGGAGGGACTGGCTCAGAGGGTGGAAAGCAGCAACTAGTGTGAAAATGCTTCTTCCCCCAGTTCCTGTCCATGTTCTGGCCATGCTCTGCAGGCTTTGGGAGCCTTCCAGTGCCTGATTTGTTCCCGTGTATCACCCAGCTGAAGCATCTTGCCATCCCCTTGAAATCCTGCCCACACCATCCCTCCCACGCACCCCCTTTGATTCCAGCTGCAGATGGGAACGAGAGAAGAAAAGGGCAAAATCATGGTAGTGAGGAGGTGGAGATCAGAGGCACAGATGAAACAAAAGGTCTAATTACATGTGCCCTCTGCTCTGGAGCTGCAGCCTGCGTTTTGTTATGCACATGGCTGTACGATGACTTCCAAGTTTGTAAAAGGAGAATATGCTCTCCCAGCCAGTGCTGGGGAAGAATTTTGCCATCCCCTAACCGGGTGAGATGGTTCATGGCAGCATCTGCTACACTCACACACTTCTACTTATTAATTAAAAATACATAGGCTTCAATTTGAAGTTAAAGTGACACATTTAATAGTATCTTTCAGAGCTTGTTAATGCTCAGTGAGGACTTGATAGTCACAATAAGTTTGCATAATAAAAATTTGGGTCCTGATGTTAAAGTACTACACATTATGCAACATGCATACAGATGAGGAAAAGAGGAAACCTCTGAATAATGTGTTCCTCTGTCTTCCTAGAGCAGCAGCAGAGGCGTTAGTCAGGGGCACTTCATCTCCAATTTGTGTAAAGGCAGGAGCAGCTTTTATTTCTGCCACAGGGTTGTATGTGCACCTACGGATCTGCATAACTTGATAGAGAGGGCAAAAGTGTAGGGAAGATGAGAGCCTGAATGTTCAGCTGTTCCTCTGGATGAAGTTTCATTACATCTCTGAAAAATCTTACGTTAACTGCAAAAGCAAAAGGGGGCTTCTGAGGATTGGATTGTAAAAGTGGGTTTCAGGGTTTGTGGGAATTTGGAAAGTTAGTTCTGATTTAGTCGGCTTAGGAATTGCAATAAATTTTCAGTGGGATAAACTTAACAGTTAGCAAGATCTCCTCTTACCCCAAAATTACAACGTTCCTACACATTTACTATTCATAACCACTACACAACATGATGGGTAGACAAAAATATGTAGCTTAAATTAAGGATAATTTTCAATGTTAAGGGAACCAAAATAATTTTAAGCCACTTTTTTTTTTCTTTTTTTCACCATATTTCTATACTTATGCACTTGTGTCAGCTCAAGTACTTGAGAAACCTGTTTCGGTTTCTGTTTCATGTCCTCATTTCTGCTCCTCATTGCTTTTGGCAATTGGTTCTCCAAACTAGATCTGAATTTTCTTCCGTGAGTATTTTCTTTATCTGATTCCTCATATTAAAAGTTACAGCAGATTTTGTAAAGTGGGAGGCTTGCTATTTTTAATAATAGGTCACTAGCTATTAAACTTCCAGAAAATCGAGGAAGTTTTCAGGCTTTTTGTGGGTAATGCCGTGTTTTAAAACACCAAGTGAGAATTCTCCCTTGACAAAGACAAAATAACATTTTGTATTAATGGAAAATCCTCCAAAGCTTTTGTCTTTCCCATGTATTTAGTAAATCTTAAACAAAATATAAGCCCTGCAGTATATTTCTTGGTTTATTTTCACACTAAATACTGTTTTATTTTAACTAAATGCCTTTGTGTCATTGCATGCTACTAAAAATAACGTCATAAAAAGCAACTGTGCTACACAGTACAGGCTCCTTTGTTCTCAGTGCTGCGAGGTTTGATGTCTGCACTAAAGATGAATTCACCATGCTTAGAAAAGAAAAAAAAAAAGTTCACACTTTAGGAGAAAAGATGCATTTTGAAAAGTCTTGTGCTGACCCCGGCTTTGAAGAGCAGAGCAATTTCCATCTATTCTCCTGTCCGAGGCCAAATTTCACCTTTCTGTTTGAGCTTGTGCTGCAGATTTCTCCTAGAAGGGTTTTGTCCATGTGTGGCTCCCTGAGGGATGTCTGCTGACACCCACACATGGACAAGCCCCCCAAAATTCTGTGGTTCCCCTGCTGGTGCTGGAGCTGTGGGAGCTGTGCTGTGATCCTTGTGCTGATGGAGCTTCTCCCCCACATACAAGGCTGGAGCCTTTTGTGACTGTGATCCCCCGTTCCAGCCCTGCTCTAGGCACGCTCAAGGAAGATCCAACACTAAGGAATAATTTTCTCTGTTGTGTCTGAGCTGCACCATTTCCACCGGGGAAGGTTGAGCAATACAGTGATCAGCAACTTGCTTCTCCATGGTGTAAAACAGAGCCAAACCCTACCTGGGACCTATTCAAACAGGTATTTTTATAGTGCCCATGTGCTTGCACACACACTCATGTTGAGGCAGCCTCACCTGACTCTCAAAACAAGCTTCCAAGCCGTGAACAGAGCTCTGCTCCACCCTCAGCAAGGTGATGCCTTGGAGGAGTCACTGTACAGGCATGGGTGAGCTGTCAATGCTTCACTGTCATCCAGGTCTCTGCCTGAAAATCACATTTATCCTGTTGAGTTTGCTGGATGTAAAAAACGATGTCAGAGTTCCCACAGCAATTGCTGGCCAGCAGTGCGGGGCAGGCTCAGACACACCTGCCCTGCAAAGATTAGCAATGGATTCTGACTTGCACTGAGCTGGTGGGGCTGAATCAGTTCCCTGCCTTACCACCACCCCTGGACTTTTTATCCTCTCATGCAGTAAGATTTTATCTCAAGGTACTCCAGGGTGGGGTGTTTTTTTGTGTTGTTGGAGGTTTTGCATTTCTGAGTGAATGAGTAGGGATGGCAGGATAAGCCTGGGATCAAGACACCTGACGCTAACTGAGGGAGCTCCATGGGGACAGAGGTGTGCCTGAGGGGCTGTGTGGGCATTGGTAGGGTATTTTAGGAGTGCAAAGTCAAAGAGATGAGTTTTGCATTCAGTCCTAAGTGACATAACTAGCATCATTTCTTAATAGAGAGGCAGCTCACAGGATTGAAGGAAAAAGTCTTCAGTGATATACAGCAAGGCCTCCCCACCTCCACCAGCAAATCAGGCTTTTTCACAGCTTCCAAGAGTGCTTTCTTTGGGTGGAAGCAGAAGCAGGGTTCCTCTGAGAAAACGGTCCACTTTTTAAGTACAGATAGAATAGGTTTGAGCTGCGTAAATAGCGGTTTCATTCAAACTACTGGGGGCATAAGCAGACCAAGGCCTGGGTCTCCTTGGAGAAAGCTGAGAAGTTCATCTCAGACCAGCTGCTCCCTGGTAGTTTTGCATAGGGGATCACAGAAAGCCTTCCCAGAACCAGAGGAATATGTCAGAAAAACACAGTTTGGGGCAAAGTGAAGAAAGAGAGAAAACAGCACTACAGATCGTCATGCAACAAACTCAGTAGGATACAGCTGGAAGGAGACCCTCTAAGCATATAAGAATAGGGTGATAGGAGAGCTGTCTCTGCTGAAAAGATATGGAATATTTAATTGATGAAGCCACTGAGGTGAGGGAAGAAAGGAGAGGAAAGCTGGTACTTGGATTTCTTCATTCCAGGTCAATAATCTGAGACTAAATATCCCCTTGCACCTTGTGCACCAGGAGCTCTCCAGCATGTCAAAATGGAAATTTAGGGATATTAAACTCATCTCCTAGTGCAATTACTATGCAGATGGTGGAAAATAAGTGTTGGCAGATTTAGTGTGGGTGCTTGGTGAAGCTTGTATCTATTGAAGACGCAATGGGCAAACAGTAAAGGGGAAATTTCAATTTCTTCACAGCTCTGGAAGACCTGAGATAATCAAAGTATCCATAGGGACTGTTTAGATTCTTCTTTTTGGAAAAAAAAACCCTGTAAGCTGCTAGTTCCTGTCTGTTTTGCTGTCATGTACAGGTTATCTGCAAAGGGCAGATTGTGGTCTGGGGAGTTACTTGTTGATTCAGAGTGTGATGTGGGATGTGGAGCTGTGCCAGCCCTGGGTCAGCCCAGCGCTCAGCTCTGACCCACACCACTAATGCCCCACAGCTCTGAAGCCCCATCACTGCTGCTGCCACCTCAGTCCCCTCGTCTGGTGGGTGCCTCGTGTCATCTGGTGACTCTCCTCAGTCGCAGGCTCCTCCTCACCAGCCCTGCTGTTCTGCCGTGCCAGAATTGTTGCTGACAGTCAGACTAAGCTGATCCTCTTGTGGATCTCTCATCAGGCAAAATCAGCTTTTAGCACACAAATTTGAGTCCAGATATTCAGGACATTATGCAGACTCCTGCCTTTCTTCCACTACTGCATCCCTGTCTCAGCTGAGTTTTGCTGTGGATTCTCTTTTCCATGTCTCATTTCTTTGGAGAAAAGGCTGCAAAGCTCCCCCTTGGATGGAGATTCACCAAGGGCTGATTTTCTTTGTGTTTCTATTTACTTCCAGTCCAAAGCAGGCGCTCTTGGTAGGCAGCCTGACAGCACGAGCTGCTCCCTGCTTGAGCCCTGTAACAAATGAATAAATACTGTCTAAGGTACAGCATTTTCTGGTGCTGATTAACCTGAGCTGAAAAGATGGATGCCAGCTCCTGCAAGCTGTGCTACCAGGGAGAGCAGTGCTGGATGAATTTTGTGATGTGGTTTAGAACCAGACCTTGGTAGCTAAGTGGGTAACAGCACCATCTACCATTTAAGCACTTTATATCCCCGTGCAGCAAAGTCACTCCAGAAGCACGCGGGAGGTGCTCAATGGCCATGCTGTGTAGAAAATCCATTAAAGCCCAATCAAGCTCAAGTTTGAAATCCAAGCTTGGTGGCAGCATAAAAAACCACTTGAAGTGGAGAAATAAATCTCTGCTTAATCTCTCAGGGAAAACCACAGTGGCAACTCAATGCAGGCACGATACGGTGCAGCAGTGGCTTCCTCTGACAGTGCACAGAGGGGCTCAGAGCTCTGCAGAAGGGACCCACACCCGGGCTATTTAAAATGCACTTGGGCGCTGTGTACAATACACCCAGGCATGATGCAATCCTGAGGGAAACAGAGAGGGAGACCAGTCCTGAGAAAAGGACTCTGCTTTTCACTGATCAAGGGTGGAACTGCTTGAAGCACCCCAGTTTGGTGGGATTCGAGCATCCCAAATGGAAGGAGAAACTGGAGCCAACCCCGAGTGTAAAAGAGGGCACGAGTGACAGCACTGGAAAGCCGTGGCCAGTGGCTGCACTGCTCGTAGGATGGGCAGGGGTGGGACTGTCTCACTCCCCCACACACACATTGTTATATCACTGCTGTCTCTAGAAAGGTCACCTCAGGAGTGAGAAAGGGTTGTGGCACCCATCCATCACTCAGTGATGACTGTAGAGACCACTCAGTACATATAGACCAGAAGGGCCTCTTGCAAACACAGTTGTTCCCCTCCATTGACTACTTTTTTTGCCTTGGAGAGAAGATTCAGATTTTTATATTGCTGTGCTGGAACTAATGAGAGCAGCCTGGTCAAGCTGCCAGAGTGAATCAGTGGGATAATGTTGCACCGATATGCTCGGCCACTGTCTATTCTTTTCCTAAAACTTTAAATTGGTTGAGATCCAATTTTGTCTCTCATTTTTACACTCAGTGGGGGAATTTTCTGGCAGAGTTTCAGTCTGGAGATTTTGCTTCCTGCGTATCATACTCCTTCCAATCATAAAGTTGGAGGGAGGTCAAGCTGAGCAATATTCCCTTGGTGTGTGAAGAGATGCACAAACTGTTTCTCATTAGAGAACAGCCAGAGTTTGGAACCTCAGTTCTGAACACCTCAGAGTTCTGAAAATTAACCTTTCCCCAGGGTTCTGGTCCAAACCTAGACTGGACTATCTCTGCTTGTGAAGCTTTGGAGACAGAGGAATGCAGTGCTTAAGTCAGCTCTGATGCTGGAAAACCATCTCCACAATTTTGCTCTGGATGTGTTGTGCAGGCCATGGATTGACCTCGAACTCACAGCAGGAGTGATAGCAGCAGATCTTTTGCTTGACTAGAACAGGGTAAAAGTATGGCTTGCTTTCAAAATGAAGCTTAGTTTTGAATTATTGCAGTTGGGTAGGAAAAGGTGAGCAAACAGGTGATACCCATTTCTTCAATATTTATCCACAGTGTACCTTAAGAAAGTACCCTTACACCAAGTCCACAAACCACCTGGCACCTTTTAAATTGGTTTGACTCATCAAAACCATTAAAGTTCCATCCTACCTACAAACATCTATAAGATAGCCAGTATTTCCAGCAAGTAAGTAAAGCAGAAGCAGCAGGAGTCCTCCTTGCTGGCAAGTCCTGAAAAAAAGAAGAAAAAACAAAGAAAAGAAAAAAAAAGAATGTTCTTTAACTACTTTGAAGGAATGTTTAAATTCTGTTAAGTAAAAAGATTTGGAAGCTGAGTGAAAAAATCAGAGGATGACGATCCCCAAGGATTAAAGATGATGGATTTGACCTGAGTCTAGGAAAACATGTAAGATTAGCATTTAGTTGGCTGTTGAATCTTAAAAAATGAAAAATATCTTTTTACTTNAAAAACAAAGAAAAGAAAAAAAAAGAATGTTCTTTAACTACTTTGAAGGAATGTTTAAATTCTGTTAAGTAAAAAGATTTGGAAGCTGAGTGAAAAAATCAGAGGATGACGATCCCCAAGGATTAAAGATGATGGATTTGACCTGAGTCTAGGAAAACATGTAAGATTAGCATTTAGTTGGCTGTTGGATCTTAAAAAATGAAAAATATCTTTTTACTTCTAACATTTGTCTTCTCTTTAAAGTTCTGAAATAACCCAAAGGAATTCAAGAATGAAGGCCTAAATACCAAGCTGATATAAGAAATATTTTAGTTAATAAGTAAATTTATTTTTCATGTAGACTTGGGCTTCTCTATTCAAAAAAGCAAAGAGAGAGCTCAGGGTTGGTGTAGTTCTCCTATATCCAGTACTGAAATAAAGTGTCTTAAATTTGTATCTGGAGCTGCCTCTCATGAATGTGTTTGTTATCTGGTAGCATATTTGTGGGGTTTGTGACTCAACTCTGTGAGATTTCCTTCAGAAGGGAGCACGAAGGACTGGAGTCTGGACGTGGCTTTGACCTGCAGACAATGCGTGTGGTGTCAGCGCATCACTTCTTGATGGACATGGACAGACATTTCCTGTCCAGGCAGAAATTGCCCCTATGTGCCCTTGTTATTTATCCTGGGATGCCAGAAATCCTTCTGTGTGCTTGGATTTCTCTTCTTATGACTAGATGGGGAAACCTTTATGTGTAGACCTGCCCCTAATTTTTAGGTTTTATAGGATCAGCAAGCAAGCCAGGGGAGTAGAGGTGCAAGAGTGGTTTGGAGCAGGTCAGGCTGGGGCACTTCTGCTGTTCTATGTGAAGTTTGAGAGTTTTATTTCTGGTTAGACCTAGTCTGGTCCCATGGACCAAATGCCTCCATCGTACATGGGATCTGAAGCTGTCTGGAGGGCCAGACGTCAACTTGGTCATTATCTCTTGTGTCTGCCTCAGGGTTTGGAGCACATTTGCTGCACATTTGGATTGGAGTTTCTGGTTTAATTTTCTCCGAAAGGAATCTAGTTCACGGGCATCAAATCAGCTCTGCAAACGGAGCCAATGCATGGTAAATTGATGACTGGGAGATTTACTTCAAAATCCCCCTCCTGTTCTGAAGCAAAACGCTAATGTAGAGGCAGCCTTATGTGATGTGTGGAAACAATTCATTTCGTCCTTCCAAATGTAACTTGATTTGGTTTTTTGTGTCTGAAAATATTTCCCGTGGATGAGATTTCTGTCTCCTAAAGAGCTCTGTCAACCCATGAGGCTGAGAGCAGGAGCTGATGGGCAGAGTTATTTCAGCATCGCGAGGGGGGAGAGCAGAACAGACGCAGTGGGTGAGATTTAGCAGCACTTTGTAATAGATGCCTCATCCTGCTCTGAGGCTGTTCCTCCTGTGCTGTCGCATTAGTGGCTGTTCCTTTGCCTTCTCTGTGGGTAAGATTGGCCGACAAGCTGGGTCTGAAGAAGGCAGCTTGATTTTCTCCCTGTCTCCTTCAGCTGGATGTTGTGCTACTCCCAGTGATGGTCTGTGTTCATAAGAATATCTGAGTCAGTTTGAATCCTTACAAGCTGTTTGACTTGCTGACCTGCTGCAATAGCTAATTCCACAGGGTGTCTGCAGCGTGCTAAAAAAAAAAAAAAATAACAACTTTCTTCTCGTGACTTCCAAATTATGTGCCTTTTTAGTTTAACAAAAAATTCTCCATCACTTTAGGAGGAGGGGAGAAGAGGAGCATTAGGTCAGGATTCACCTCAGAGTTAATTTTCTTTCTTAACTTCCAAGCTCTCAGTTTACAATCTTTTAAATTCTTTAAAATTAAAGATAAAGCACCTAGTTACTGCAATGATAGCAGCTTTTATATGTGTCCTTTCCAGGTTAAAATCACTCCCAGCCTTTGTAATCTCCTCACAAATAGAAGCTTCTGCTCCCAAGGGACTGCCACAAAAATCTGGCTGCAATTTGTCCACACGCTGTGGGTCCTGTGTGTCTGGAGATGCACTCAGTGCATGGCACACACAGAAAACTTCTCCCATTTCTCTGTTGCTCTTCCTCCCCCCCCTGGACTTATACTCAGAATTCATTTGGTTACCTCTGGTGACTCCTGTGCCTGTCCTAGGGAGAGATGGGAGGTGAGAGGGATTTCCTGGCTGCTGAAATCTGTGTTTGAGTGAAGGGAGAGCAATGCCGGGCTCAAAGCTGTCACTGAGGGGGTGGGCACAGGATGGTCACCAACCACAGGAGGGTGCCCATGTGTGGTACTGCCAAAGGCTTCGCTGGCCATCCCCGACTGTCTGGGAAGGGCTCAATTGTCCCTATCTGGGGCTAAATCCCTGAAATAATTCCAGTAGATACAGTGCCTGTGCCCATGACCCAAAGGGTTGTGTGCAGTTAATAAGCTTTCCGGTGAACAAGAAGGAAATTGCTTTTCTGATCTATTTTGTTATACAACTCCTTGCAATGGAGAGTCTCTCTTTGCACAGCCTTAGGTGATTGCTTTTGGTGCTATAAGATACAATAAAAATTGAAAGTTCACAGTACAGGTTATCTGTTCGAAGAAATATAAATATTCACAGGAACATTCACTGTAGCATTCAGAGCTGGTTTGTTAGCATCAATTTTGAGTCCAAGATCTTTGAGAGGGACAGAGGGAAATAGCAGGAGAGAGAATTGCAGTCTCCTTGAAACAGTGAATCGTGTTCTGGTCTGGATTGTAAACTGGTTTGTGGGAAACGTGTCATGGCTAGTGCACCGTGCTGCCTGCAGCAGAGGCATCCTCGCACCCACATATGCCTGTGGATGTATCCAGCACAGCACTGGGTTTCCCAGCACCATCTGCCTGCCTTGGCCAGGAATAGTCCTCTTTAAAAAGCAATCATTAGTCTGGGAATCACACTGACACGGATATGCTGCCTCTCATTTCAGAAGCAGTGTAGAGCACAAGTAAGCCCTGAGATTCCTGTCCCCGAATCAGATATGGACTACGGTTCTTGTGGCATCAAAACTCTTCAAGAGGGGTTGTTTTTATTCTCCAGTGTGGAATAAGAATGGCTTTATAGTTCTGGAAATTTGTCTGCAGGATTGGAAAGACTTTTCCTGTGCCTGTTGTTTGTGGTCTTACAGCTCGCAGTGCGATTACAACATTGCACTGATGCTGAGTTGAAGTCTGTTGTTTGGAGCAGCAAAACATAACAGTATCAGGGTGGCTTTGTTCTGGGCAGGCTCCAAGTCCTGGGCCCTGCTTTCAGCACTGAAACTGAATAATGTGTGAAAAGCAGGGGGATGATGGGATCTTGTTGGCACTTTTGAGAGATGTGGTGTGTGAAAATCTGTGTTTACGTAAGCCCTTGCTGTAGTCCTAAACTCCTCTGGAGAGAGACAGTGTTGTTTTAAGGTGCTTTAATGTGAATCCTCTGTTCTTAGAAAGGGATATCTGAATCTGGTTTGTGTCACAAAGCAGTTTTTATAAACATAGAATCACAGAATTGTTTGGGTTAGAAGGGACTTTCAAGATCATCTAGTCCAATCTCCTTGCTGTGGTTCAAGGCCAGGTTGGATGGGATTTTGAGGAACCTGGTCCAGTGGATGGTGACCCTGCCCATGGCAGGGGGGTTGGAACGGGATCATCTTTGAGGCCCCTTCCAACCCAAACCATTCTATGATTCTGTGATTCTTTGTGCAGGGACACCTTCCACTAGACCAGGTTGCTCCAAGCCCCATCCAAGCCTGGTCTTGAACACATTCAGGGATGGGGCATCCACAACTTCTCTGGGCATCCTGTGCCAGGCCTCAGCACCCTCACAGGGAAGAATTTCTTCCTAATATCTAACCTAAACCTGTGCTCAGAAACTACTTTTATGTGGTTCCTGTCAGCAACTATGTGGGAAGCAAGGTGGAAATTTGCTGTTCCTTAAACCACAAAGTCCCCGTTGTTCAATCTTTCCTTGTCATGGCAAGGTTTGCCACAAGGTTTTCATGAGCTGAGAGAATTGGGACCAATTCAAGCCTGGTCACTTCTTCACACCAGAAGGGCTGTGTCGTCATTAATCCAAACACCACATATCTCTCTCAGACACCTGCACAGCATGAAAGAAATCTTTCTCTTTAAGTAGCCTTGCCTATTTTTATAAGTTTCTTTGTCGAATCAAAAATCCTGGGACAAAGCCGTGGCTGTTTGAGGTCTGTGTGACATTCCAGGTTTCAGTGGGTCTGTTCCAGTGGGGCTTCCTTGTTTTCTAGGTATTTCTTCTGATTTTTCTATGCTCGTCCATTAATTATGGAGGTGTTTTACTCCAAGGAGTTTGAAAAATATGTAGATTACAATGTTCTGAGAACCTGTTTTCTGTTAAGAAAGAAATAACAAATTTATATCCTTTTACAAGCTGGGTTATTTGAGAATGTTTTTGAAATGGCCCAAAACCCTAAAGTGTTTCTTTACATGTGTTTTAAACTGTGAGCAACATGAAATTGTTGCAACATTAATATCTCCAAAAGCAGTCAATTAGAAGCAACACCTGTAGCTAAATGAGGTTATTATTTTCTGTGGAGTTAGAGAAATTTCAGAATGAAAGCTTTACATATGGTAGAAGAGAAAAATTTCTAAAAATTCTTTTACTCTGCAATACTGGTTATCTATATGTTGTGTGCTATATATTTATTCTTCATGTGCTGTCTCTTCTCCCCACAACATTAGAAGATTTGGGATTAAGCATTAAATTCAGAAATGACACACACAATAACTAATGCATTGCAGAATTCCCTGTAATCTTGTGTAAATGCCCCTTTCTGTCCCTCTCCATCCCCTTGTGGAGCCAATCTGGTGTTAATCCCACTTTCACTTATGGCAGAACTTGCCAGAAATGCATCTGTACATCATAAACTCACAGTGTATGTGCCTTCAACTACTATTAAAACTTGTTTGGGGTCTATGGACCAATAATATCTCAACAATGCCTTGCACCAAGATGACAGCCTGTGTCATGTTATTTAAAGCTGATAAACTGAGATATAATGGCCTCTCCTGTTTAGTAGCTGGATGATGTAATTATCCTGTCTGCCCTAATAATTGATCAGACAAGGCAGTGCAGATTTTATCTGCTTATATATGTTGGCCATTTACAAGTGTGTTTGATGTACTCGATTTTCATAACTTATTTCTTTGAATGTTTGAGGTAGATGAGATCACATGGCACAAACTGGTTCCTACACTGGAAAGGCCCAACTCCTTATGTGGGATCTCTGGACTGAATAATGGCAAAGGATGACATGATGACTTGTCTAATAGTCTCCTTGAGAGGAGTATTTGATAATATTTGTCTCTGCTACATTCCTGTTGTAATTATTTGCTGGAATATTCATGCAGAAGCGTCACTGCTGCAGTCAAAACAAATCCATTGTCAGGGTCGGACCTGGTATTTATAGATTATTTTGTCTGAAGGAGCACAAGGTGACACAGTAATTCAGCTGTATATATGCTATAGTACACCATGTGATAATCAACACGTTTCATGTGACATGACAAGCACGAGAGCTCAATTGAGGTTGATGGATGGATGGCCCAGAATCTGTGGAATTTTTGGAGGTCCACCCGAGGCTGGAGAGATGTGCTACACAACATTTGGAAACATTTGACCCTGCTGGTGTTTTGTGTTTCTGCCTGCCACACTCATGTGGGGAAGAATCTCGGGAATGACGAAAGAAATGGAGAGATGGCAATCGCATCTCTTGGAGGGTTTAGCTCTGGGCACAGGCCAGCTGGATGCAGGTCAGCAAGACCAGGCCTTATCTATACTTGAAACATGCATTGGTTTTAAATGTTCCCCAGTTGATTTAACTCTTTAGCTTGGCAGGCACCAAGCTGGACTATGTGGTGCTGACAAATATCCAGTGCCTCTGTACTGAATTGGGATCAATTCAGAGCCACTGAAAATGGTAGGAAATATTCTACAAACTTCAAGAGATAATGCATCAAGTTTTCAAGGGAGTACCCAGTGATTTTCCTCTTTCTTGGGCAGCCCTAGTGGAGGGAATTTTCCAGGTTTAAGAATGGGACATTTAGATGAGGTTATGATGTGTGTGGGAGGAAGATCAGTCATCTGCTGCCATTGTCACGCGTGGTCTGAGGAGAAGAGACGGACCCAGAGATGTGCCCAGCTCACATTTGTGGCTCCTCCCCTGACTGTAAGCTGCAGAGCTGCAGTGCACATTTACAGAGAGAAAATGTTAGCTTCCCATTTTTTGTGCGCCGCCTCAGATTTATGAAGCAGTCAGGCAGCATGAGCATTACCTGCTTCTGGGTGAGACACTGGGGATCTTCCACAGCAGGGTTATTCCCTTCTAGTCATGGATGATGGAGCAATCTCATCCATAGCTTGGTAACTCTTGTGCAGCACCTGATTTTAAGTAGCTGCCAAGATTCCTCCTTTCTGTAAAGTTGGGAAGATACAGTCCATGTAAGAAGAGGAGGGCTTAAATAAAATATATGTATATATGACTGTATTTATATACTTACGGTGAAAGAGAGGGAGGGAGGGAGGGGAGGAGAGCAAAGGAACACGTGAATACCCGGAGCACTTCAAGATGAGAGGTGCTATAGAAATATATTATCACCATTACTTTTATCAATAGTACAATATTGCCAGCTCACTTACTTCATTATAGTCCCATTGCAACATTGATGTTGTTACCTTGCCTCCTTTAAAATAGATTGGAGTTTAGTTTTATCTTTTGCTAGGTAAGAAACCACTCTGAGAACTCCAGCTAATGTGCTTCAGAGTGACAGAACAACTATGTTTTATGAAGCCAAATAAAAGTTTGCTTCATCAACTACTGCAAGGCATAAACAACCGTCAGCCATCTTGGAGAGCAGACATCCTTTTATTTAATTGCAAATTAAAAAACATAAACCACCTTAAACACAGAGCTACTGTCACATCAAATCAATACAATAATTGTGCTCAAGCAGTTGGAAGGCACACGATGCTCAGCTTCTTGCATACTAAAAATAAATCAATCACCAGAGCAATAAGCAAGTCTTATAATATATGAGCAGATGATGGTATATTAGCAAGTTTTGTGTTGTATGACTTCTTTTCCCCATTTCCATTGAATACAAAAGGGAAACTTTGTGATCTGAAAGTTGTTAGCAATTCTTTTTGTGCTGGTGGGTTCCTGTTAATAAGAAAATCCCTGGTATAAGGCAAGAGACTCTCAGGTCATAGGCAACCTCCAGAGTCAGACTGTGCTGCCTGAGAGTGAGCAGTTCTTTATTGGTTTTAGGCTGATGGATGTGAGGATTTTAAATTCTTTTCATTAAATGTAGTAATGAAGAAAGGTCTTAGAGACTGAGATTGTTAACCTGCCTGTATGGTTATCTGCTGGTTTGAAAATAAAAGGTCTTAAACAAATTTCCAGATTTTGCACTAATTTCATCAGTAACCCAAGGTTTGGTGGTGTTGCTCTGACTTCGTCCAGGTTTGGTCTTGTCTTCACTCGCACACTGCACGTGTCTCATTGCACGGAGGGATGGATGCTCCCCCAGGCAGGGGGGACAGCTCCAGGGATCACTTTGCTGGAGAGCTGAGGGGAGCCCTTGCCGTGATACAGAACAAGGCAAGCAAGGTGCCGGATGCTCCAGGGTTCACAGCTCACTGGTGCCTCTTGAAAAAGGAGAAAATTTCTGCCTTTCACCGTGACCACTCTCAGGCATCTCTCAGCTCTCTCTTCTCTAGAAACTGTAAATAAACCCCTTACTGGCGAGGCTGGGGAAAGGCTGTAAAACTCCTGTTAACGCTGGGAGCCACCGGCTTTCACAGTGATGCCGCTCTCTTATCACTACTCCAAAGACTCACTTTGATCCACAGCTTTTTTTTTCATGCTGCTTGTAAACAAAGCTTTGCAAGTGCTTTAGCATTTGCATGTCTCAGCTGCAGGTAGCTCCTGCCTTTGTCTTGCCCTCTGTTCTTAGCCCCTTGCCCTCCCACTTTCTAATCTCCCTCTTCAACCCCAGAGTGGCCCCAAAAAGAGCATTGGGGTAAAATCCAGGCTTATGGGTGCATGTTGCTGCTACATGGAGGGACCTGAGGCTGGAGAGCGGTGGGCTTTTTTGACTTGCTCTTTGCCCACATTCCTCACCGCAGCTTTTTGCTCTGAGCTCCAGGTTACAGTCACCAGGCTGGAAAAAGCCAAGGGATCTCTCTCAGAAGAGCAGCTCCACCTCCCTCCCTGCCAGCCTCTGCAGCCAGGGAATTTGAAACTCGTATAAAGGGTAATAAAAGGGAGATTATTGAGGTAGAGATGGAGAAAAACCCAAAGGAGGTTATTGTACCAGATGGAAGTAAATTCTTCCCTAGTGTTGACTATTGCTGCCTTTCTCTTTGCATCGGTGCGTTACTGCCCTGATCTGAGAAAGACAAAATATCTCACCCTGATTTTAGTGAGTCCTTGCTGCTGTGCATTTCCCGTCCACAAAGCTTTCAAGTGTTTTACAAAGATGGCAAGATGCTCCTGGAAAACTGAGACATAAAAAGCTTATTTAAGTTCCCCTGAAAGCCAAGGCAAAACCAGGCGGAGAACCCAGGTTTTCAGCAGCTCCCGTGTGTGTCGCTGCCTGTGCCGCTGTCACCTCGCTGGTCCTGAGGGCCTTTTACTTTCTGATTGCAGGTTGCACCAGCGGGTGCAGCTGTGGGAACTGCCATGGAGCTGCTTTAAAAAAAGCAAAAAATACCAACCTGAAAACAGAGATTTATGGGGAGAAGATGAAAGTATTAGTGAGGAACCAAGATGCTTGAAGAACAAGCCCCAAAAGCATTTGGCAGCCAGCCCTGTGTTCTCATCTTCAGCCCGTTACCCTACTCACGTTTCTGGGGCTGTAGGGTGATAGAGCCAGTTTATCCAGCTGATACCAGAGAGGTGCTAAAAAGGAGTCACCAATTAGCTCCAGCTACAAGAGCTGTGCCATCAGAAGCATTCAGCCCTGCAGGGAGTTATTTGCCTGAGAAAATACAGTGAGAGGTCAAGCGCTGGCACTCCTGCCAGGCTCAAGCAGTGTCACTGTCAGAGTCCTCTCTCCAAGGCACTAAACTGAAGTCTCATCTACCCTGTCAGCTCCTGAAGATGGGCTGAGAGGACTTGTCCTCGCAGCAGCGGCCGGTGTCCTCTTTGGAAAAGACCAAGATCCTTTTTCCACAGGGATTGAATTGCAGGTGGTTATGCCTGGGCTGGAACCTGAGCTGGGGTCACCCTAATTTGTAAAATTAGACCACTCTGCTCTGGGCTGGGAAGAGTGCCCGGGAAAGGGAGAAGGTGACAGGGGACACATTTTGATCCAGGAGGGCTGGGCAGACCCCAGCTATGTGCGCTGAGTGATTCAAACCACTTTCAAGTCAACATCTTAATCTCCTGAGAATCGAAAGGCCATGAAACAGCAAGAGGAGCAAATTTCAGCTGGGTTGGCTTCGATTAACATCTTTATGAGTTGTGCTCCATGGCAGATGCCATTCATTAGCGTTATTTACGCATTAGGAGACCTATAATTGGAGGCTAGCAAGTGTCCTCATCATAGTTGACCTTGTGTATGGAGAAGCTGACATCTGAATGTCGGATTTGCATCTGTGACTCTTCTCCTCCCAATAACCACTCTAATATGCAAATACTGAGTTGCAAAAGAATGGAAATAAATAAACCCGCCATTTCAGTTGTCTCCGGGAAGATTTGTGTTTGCTGCGGCTTTGGAGGCTGCGCTGAGATTAGACTCTGTCACTTAATCAGCAAGTAAGTGAGAAAGAAAGACATTTCAGATGCAGGAGTATGTGGAATGTGAATTGTAAATAGCCTGTAGTGCAATCTGTGAGAAGAGGCAGGTATAAAGTGCATTACATTGCCATTTGCAGTTCTTTGTTCAGGTATAACTGGTGCTTACAGTCATTTCGTTAAATATTCTGTTTATGTCCTTTTCCATCCTGAATCAGGAGTTATCCCAGTCCCCAGAGTGAAGGAGAATCACAAAATACCTGTATTCGTGTGCTCAAAGCAAGGCATTAATGGAGCCGTGGAAGTAAAAGGTATGAGGCATCAGCAGGGAGAGGATCAAGGGAACGAACCGTTCCCTGTTGCAATGCTGATTCTCTCAGGAGATGAAACACCATGAGGAGGGGAAAAAAGCCTTAGGGGCTTGCCATGTTTTGGGTAGGAGACTTGGAGGGAAAGGCTTGAGAGTTTACTGGCTGAGTAATTTCACACTGGAAGACGTCAGTCCATGGTAAATCAGAGACATGAATCCCACATCTCAGAGAGGTTTGGGAGAGCCCTGCTGTGGCACACGTTTGGGCAGAGGGTCCTTTGCCATCACAGAAACAGAGCCCATGGTCCAGTTGGTCTCCCATGGCTTAAGGTCTTGCTCTTTGCCGTGACTCTACCCTGTGGTCCACAGGGATCAGGGAGATTCAATTTGCTCTGCTCGGATGGCCCCAGGCTCGCCATAAAACCAGCGGTGACAGATCAGCACTTCTGGAGTGTAATTTGTATCCTAGGCAAGCTGAAGTGCCCTTTCTCTTTTCCATGATTATCTGGACAGGTGATAAGACTTCGGTGGTATGAATTGCTCCCTCGGGGTTTGCAGTTACATCTCCAGGGACACATGATAATAAAACAAACAGCCCAGGATTTTCCAGGCACTCCTGGTAACTTTATGAGAAGAATACAAACCAATTCATCCCAGAAGGATAAACCCTGCCTGCATTTGCCTCCTCCGTTTTCCTGGTCACTGTATTTGGTCAGAGTCCTTCTGAGTCCCGAGAACCTGCTCTGCAGATGTGGTTTCTTTAAATCACCACCTTTGTTTTTGCTCCCCACATCCACCTGCAACTCAGCTTCCTTTTATTCCAGCTGGTCCCACAGCCAGGTGCCATCCCCAGTGCTGTGACAACACTAAATCATTGCTCATCTCTGCTGCTTGGTGAGTTTTCCAGTATAAAAACCCCACTTTTCACAGCTTTTAAGCTAGTGCTCCGTCAGGATAATCTCAGTTAGACCCAGGTTTGTAGGAAAAGTGGGGAAAAGGATTAACTGTACTGTTTTTGAGGGCTAAATGTACCTACTCCTTCCTGAATCATAATGACAGTCCTGTTTGGTGATGGGCGAGCAGACACTGCCTTTGCCAAGTGAGTACAAAGTGCATATTCCAGACAATCGGTAAAATTTGTACGTAGAGAACACACAAATTATTGCATTACAGATCTCACAACTAATATTTTAAGGCATAAATCCTAACACTTGCTGTGAATT
Organism: Mystacornis crossleyi; assembly: GCA_013400655.1. Lineage (NCBI taxonomy): Eukaryota > Metazoa > Chordata > Aves > Passeriformes > Timaliidae > Mystacornis > Mystacornis crossleyi. The sequence continues at coordinate 33,153 of VYZQ01041957.1, read as the reverse complement.
TTTTTCTTTTTTTTTATTCGCAACCATGTCTTTTATTTCAAAACTGTAACAAATTTGCATGAAGAAGGTTAATTGCAGGAAACGCCAGAATGCAAACATCCAAACATTGTTACATTTCACAACTTGCTGGTCTGGTGCTGACTCTTTCCCTCCTTAATACTGTTTTTGTAAAGTTGTCAAAAGTGTGACTTAAGAGGGAAAAAAGCTTTGGCACCTTTAATTGTGTGAGAAGTAGGAAAATACATTGGCTGGTGGTCTGCAGGGCCAGATTCATATACAGGATAAAGTGCCAGGCACAGATTTATTACTGTTGCTGTAAGAAAAATCAGGTGCTGTCTAATTCCGGGGTTGTAATTCTCCCCCATCAAGTTATGTCAATGACACAGCATCTACACTGCGAGGAGAAGGAGGAGGGTGCTCATGTAGGCTGAGTTTCACTTGAGAGGGATGGGGGAGAGCACGAGATGAGCTGGAAGAAGAAAACTACTGCTTTGACCATGTTATTCCCAGCGGGTTTATCTGCTGGGCTTGCGGGCGGCCGAGTGGAGATGCTTTCAAGGCCTTGCTGGCAGACTCATCCCTGGAACTGAAACCTGTCAGCATGTGATAATTTGTGTGATTCTAAATTTAGAGCAGCAAGTCACAGCCGCAGTTGTTCGCGGCTGGTCTTTAAACTCTCAAGGAGAAAGCAAGGCTTCCTTAGATGGGCCTGAAAGTCCCTGAACAACCTCTGCAGGATGGATTTCGCCGCCTCATTTCAACTCCGCCAATCCCAGCGTTTGTTCTGGCGGTCAAGCTCAAGGTGAGGCGAGGGTCTGTTGTAATTAACAACTCCAGCTCTTGGGACCAGACCTCTCCGTGGCACATCTTTCGCTCATCAATACAGAATTGCAGATCCTCAGCTGGGATGGATGGTGTTGGATGGCCACAGGCTGTTTTACTGGGAGCAGCCCCACTCGTGGACATGCCTCTGGATCCAGACCCCATGGCTGACTCACTTCTGTGCATCCCAAACCTAAACTGCAGTGGTGGTCTGCATTGTATCTAATTGAACAGTTTTCTTCCAGATTAGTTTCTTGACAAAATCTGGCTGGGATCCTGGTGCTCTGCTTCAAAATAATTTTTTTTTTTAGCCTGATTTTGTCACCAGACTCAGATAGGACTGAAAAGACTGGAAATACTGTACTAGAATTATAGAACCAAAGAAACACTCTCCACATCTCACATCCCCATTGATCTTGGGTCAAAGTGTAACATTTCAACATGATTGAAACATTTAGTTCAGATGTCAGCTCTTTAAAACAATATTTTTTTTCACAAAAGAAACATCCATTTTCTTTTCAAAAGCATGTTTTGAGCAACAACATGACAGCTTTCAATTCCATGACTGCTACAAGTGGTACGTGCTGATATTATCTGTTTCATTTTGTGCAGAGTGACAATCAGGAAACTGTCATGTTGGAAACAACTTTTTGCAAACCTTTCCCTGTCCCCCAGTAATCTGGCAAATAAATTCTCCCCATTTCACCCCTCTCAACAGCACTTTGCCTTTTCTTTTTTTTTTTTTTTTTTCGGCCTGTCAGTCAAAGTGAGTTTTAGCTTGGCAGCCTGGCTAATCCTTGGCTTTTTTTTCTGGGATCAGCGGAATGGCAAACCTCTGTGCTATGTATACCTGGCCTCCAAATAGAGGCCTGAGACAACCAAGGCATTTTCCATGAGTCATGGAGCAGCCACCAGATAGCAGTGCTATTCCATCTGTGTGGACTGGGGCTAGGCAGTCACACAGCTTTATCTGTCACCTCTGTCCCATTGGCAATTCTAATCCATCTATTTCTGCAGTTTCTGAAATCTTTTCAAGTCTCAGAAACACATGAAAGTGGGAAGAAAATGGAAATATTACTTCTCTTACTTCTGCCAAAAAATGTGGATTTAAAGCTATTCACAGAAGAGAAAAAATGGAATCATGACAGCACTTGGTAACTGCTGAAAATGTTGAGTCAAAACACGGGATCTGTCTGTTTTCTGTTTGTTTCAGTGGCAGGTGAAGGAGGGCGGATTTAATTGTTTTTTAAAGAGAGTGAGACAAGTGTTGATTTAGCAGTTTACTCATCAAAGTAATTCCACTTATAGAGCTGCAGGATTCCAGAAAAAAACATGTTCACAAGCTGGAATTAATGTCCTGCATGCAGCAATCTAAGAGCTTTGCAGATTTTACCCATAACATAAAACAAAAAGTTATTTTGTAAGGAGGCTTCTAGAGAAACTGGATTGCAAAGTATTTTTTAGAATGAAATGAGGCAAAGCAGTCATAAAGACATTGTCTGGTGAATAAATTTCAGTCAGAAAGCTCATAACAGTGTATGAGCCAAATTAAGAGGTAGATGCAAGCAGAAGAGGGGAAATTAATTTTAAAATGAATGTTGAAAATTCAACAGGAATGAGACAGGAACTTCCCCGAGAAACATCACAGCTTCTGCTTTGAAGGAGAGTCTAGCAGGGTGCAGAGGGAGAAGAAACCACCTCTGACAAAGTTGGCACAGCAAGTTCCTGCACACTGAAAGTTCTATTTTTATGCAAGGTACAGCAATGTGCATTTTGTGCTGCCTCAGAGAGTGCCTAGAAATGCTTCTCGCCCCGGTGAATCCCATAACAGCTCTGCAGCAATGGTGTGGAAGGGAACGTGCTTGGAGGTGACGAGGGCCAATTTCCAAAGTTGCTGGCACCTAATTTATGAGCCTGGGGTGTGCTTGCCCAGGATCTCCCCGATACACTGGCTAGCTGGGCTAACTAGCCCATGGCATAAAAGGCACGATTTCTACAGGTGCAGCGGGCATTGAAAGGCAGAAATATGTGGGCACAACTATGCCTGTCCCACTTAGAGATGATTTATGGGGTAAAATGTACCTCCAAGAGAGCAGGTGTCAGGGAGGGCAGCAAGTTGCTGAGTATTTCTGCTGTTCATCCTGTAGCGTCTGGTTCCTTTACTTTGCTCTCTGCCCTTGCCTGGAGAGCTGGGAAGAGCCTAACAGTGAAAAAGAGAGAAATTAAGCTGACTGAAGATCAAACTTCTTGGGAGGGATTTAAGATTTGCAGAACAGCTGCAGGGAAGGGAATGATCATGGAATCATCATCACAAAATCACAGAATGGTTTGGAAGGGACCTTGAAGATTTTCTATTTCCAACCCCCCTGCCATGGGCAGAGATGCCCTCCCGTAGCAAAGACAAACTTCTGTCTGGCTGGTGGATAAGCTCAAGGGTGAGCATTTGTGTGCCCAGATGGGCTGAGGGTGGAGGAGCAATGCCCAGCCACATCACAGCTGCCTGCGTCCCCAGTGCACCCAGAACGTGGAGCCCGGAGATGTTTAAAGTCACTAAAGCCCAAATCCTGATTGTGGATCCCAGAATCACAGAGCTGGAAATAGCCAAGATGTTCTTCAGTACCTGGTGACGCTGAGCACTGTGAATTAATGCTGCACAGAAAGGTTTCAGGCATGTATTTTACAGCATTTGCAAACCTCGTATTGAGGAGAAAAGCTTTGGCAATTAAACTGAATGTCCCCAGAGAGCTTTTCACAGCTGTGCAGGTTTATGATGTGTTTTAGGTAAGGCCAGAAGTATGAAGACACTTGCCAAGGGTGCACATTATTTACATTTGATGTTTAATCCCTTCCCAAGGAAACAGTGAATTTTTTTTCTTGATAATATCTGTTGAGCTTGACTACATTTTCTTTCTTCTATATGTGAATATTTGGGTCAATTAAGTCTTTCCATATGTATTGTTTATTCCTATTTTGAGCCTCCTTTTCTGTGATAAACAGGGGGAAAAAAAGAAACATGAAGGAAAATATATCAGAAAAAGAAAACTGAGGGAAAAGGGTAAGTGAAGACTTAAAACGGAATGTTTCATATAGAATTTTTATTTTAAAAAATCAAATAAATGAAACTATATTCTGAAGAATAAAAATATGGTTTGCAAAGGAGATATTTCAAAGAGGGGGCATTGAGGGACATGGTTTAGTGGTGGGCTTGGAACTGCTGGGTTAAAGTCTGAACTCAATGATCTTAAAGTCCTTTATCAACCTAAATGATTCTATGATTCCATGATTCGGTGATAGTTGTCGCAGCACTGGGTTTCATCCTTGCTCTCACAAGACACCCTCTGATTTTGTTCATGGAAGTTGAGAGCAAAATCCACTGCTCGTATTTGCTCCTTACAAGTTGGAGATGAGATATCCATCCTAGATTGAGCAACTGCTCTTCTGACTAACCCTCATTTCAGTCATCTTCTTCGACAGTTAAAGCTAATACTTGTTCAGAAGCTGTAAAACTTGTGATACTCTTTTTCTTTTGAAAATCCCGTACTTCTGCTGCTGCTTAAATGAACAAGAGAAAAGCTCTTTTTGCTAATTTCTGGCTTGAGTGGAGAAGAAAGCTCCCAGTACTTAAAGTTTTTTGTCTGTTAAAGTAATTACAATAATTACATGATAAAAACTGCTTAGAAATAAGATAGATTAGCTCAATAACTGCTGTACTGCATTTGCAGTTGATGAGGTTTATTGTATTAATCAATGGCCTGCAACTCAGAAAAATGGCAGAAGTGGGACGGGAAGTAAATGTATCTAAATTTCATCATTTGAAAGACTCTGGATGTATGTGCATCACTGCTGAAGCTAGTCTGGGCTTAAGAAACTGGGTGAAGCACAAAGTATCATTTATCCTATAAAAAGAGTGGAAAAATGTTAAACCTTCCACACTGAATTCAATTCAGTAGTTCATTAAATGTCAAAGAGCAGGTGCACATAAATAAATGGAATATTTCTTTTTAGATCCTGCATGCAATTTTAAACATCTGCAGAAGTGAAACGCAAGCCCTGCGAGCTGAAGAGGTCTTGAAGATCTGTGCATCTGATCCTGCATCTGGAAGCAGCACACAATTGTAAAATTCACCCCTGAAACCTTATCCAGCCACTCTTTGCAGCAGTGGTGTACGAAATGGGTTGGCTAATTCAAAGAGGTTTATGAATTTTCAATGAAATTCACCTAAAACCTTCCTGGGCATTGTGATATACTCAGCGAGGTAAAGTTCACTTTCAGTCTCCAGAAAAATTGGACTCACAAATGCCAAGATGCCATAATAGCTCGATCTTACAGCATTTTTTAGCACCTGTTTGAACATTCCTTGTGAATCTCACTAGCAAGTCTATTTTCAGACCACCAACAGCTCTACACTATAAAGAAATTAAATAATCAGTGTTGGCTATGAATAAAATTTCTATTAGCTGATGTTTATTTGAAACAAACTTGAAAGGAAACCTTTTCCCACAACTGCTGTGGATCCATCCATTACTGGGTGCTCTGGAACAGGAATAGGTCAAAGCTTTTCAGAGAGCCTTGTGAAACAATATCCACATTTCTCTCTTTGGCATGGGCAGCCAGAGCTTTTTGTAGCAATAAAACATGTTATTTAGATTGCTTGGATACCAAGGTCCTGTTGTCTCCCAGAGCATTTCCCAGAACATGGATATTGCTACACACTGCCTGCTTTTCCCTGCCTCTCCGTGTGAAATCCCAGCATAGCCTGCTAGAGGAAAAAATCTGTGATGGAGCACAGTTTTGGGGACAATCTCCTTTGGAGTACCTTGTATCCAGGCTTCCACCAGAGAATTTCACATGTCCAGATTGGTCTGTCTGTGGAAAATCCCCTGAGAGGATAACTGGGTGTTGACTTCAGCGGGATTCTCGGTGGCCTTCAGTTAAACACTGTGTGTATATTTAATGGGGCAGGGGCTTTATCTCCTTATGGTTGTACAGCATAGAAAGCATTTGTCAGTACTTGATCAGTAATAAATAATGTTGAAAAAGTACCAGGATGCAACGGAAATTAACCTGGATTCTCATTGCCAGTTAGGGGTATTTATTTTGTGCAAGTGTGGTGGCCCAGGACTCTAAATCATCCAGTGATAATTCCATGCTAAGGAACTATGTGCAGATACTATTTGTGACTGCTATGGTGGGAAGAATCAGTTGGAACAACACTTCCTCTCCTCTTAAATTTAAAATATTTTGCAATATTTTTGTGACATATATTTCTTTTGTTAAATATGTTCTTGCATCTCAGGATGGGGGAGGAATCTGTATCCCAAAAGTGCAGGGGTGATAGCTTCTGACTGTGACTTTGCCCATCACTCTGGGCAAAAGCTGGGCTTCAGCTATGCAAGACCTGAGTCCTAAACAAGTGAGCATCTGACTTTCATTATCAGCAATAAAGTGCTTGAATTGAAACCAGGAAGCTCCTGTTTGTCAAAACCGCTCAGGGCCGTTAAATCACTGAACGATGTGATGACACATTTGCTCCTACCAGGCCTTGAAATGTGAGACCCACTTGTGATGCCACCACGCAGCTCTCCCTGCTGTCTCACGGGGGTCCTGGGGGCTCAGCCACAGACCTGCCCGTGCAACTGCAACTGCAAAGAGCTTGCCCAACCCAAGAGAGTCCCACCCAGCTCAGGGAGAGGAAATCTCAATCAGGAATACCTTGGGGACAGGGCTATTCATCTAGGCAACTTTTCCTTCCCATCACCTAGGGGCTGTAGAGAGTTGCTGCTGCCCCCTGTACAGACGAACCTGAAACATGGGGCAGTTTGAGGAAACCCACAACGTCCAAAGCGTCTCCCTGAGCTGCTTCATGTTGTCATCAGCCACCCAAGCAAGGTGTGAGACGGGAGATGGTACCAGGGTGCTCCTGCAAGGAGTAAAGGGCAGAAGTGAGTGTCTGCCAGGGCATTTCAGGGTCCTGTCACTGCCCTTGGGAAGAGGAAGGGTGCTGTTCCCCACAGCAGGGTGTGGCTGTCCTGGGACGGGGAGCACCACAGACGTCTGTATCTCCTCAGGGCAGATGTGGGGAGTGGGGGTGAGTGACGCTCCCGATGTTCTCCCAGGTGAACCTGCCTTGGACTTCCCACACTGCGTTGTGTTCCCCACACAAACAAAAGAGCATCCACTCATTTATTCCCCTAAAATCGCCCCATCAGAATCCCAGTTGCTTTTCCATCCATTTGTATCCTGGGTAGTCACTAGAGGTAAGGGACATATAGAAGTGACACTCTTCTGAATTGAATCAATGTGTTTCTGCTCTGGAAAGGTGTAAATCAGGAGCTGACAGGTGGGGTGGGAAACGGCAGAAGAATCAGGACTGGGAGCTGCAAGATCAGAGCAGTCAAAGCCTGTAAAGGCTGATGCTGGAAGAATTAGATCACCACAAGCCAAGGTGAATTTAGCCTCCGGTGTAGCTCTTGCAGGCAGTGAAGCATCGAGCTCCTCAGCAGCTCCCTCCAAAGAGGGACTTTCATGTCTGTATCGGTGCCCCGGTTTCGCAGGAGTCAGCAGAACTGCTGGGGCACTGAATGTCAGAGGTAGAGGGACTGGCAGAGCTGGGACTGCTGCCAAACCGACTAAAACACACTCAGCCAGCAAGTGCTGATTCCATCTCTATCGAGGCAACTATCCCAACGGCCCAGCATGGAAATCTGACTGGTCCAACCAGTTATGCTGGAGAGCTGTGGTGTAAGGATGCAAAGCAGCCTCCTGGCCACAGAGGCTGAGGGAGGATTCAGACTGAGACATCTCTGTGCAGCTTTGTGCACTTCTGCGGTGCAGCCCGTGGTCAGCTGCTTCTGTCTGCATGAATCCTGCCCGTGAGTTACTGCCGGTAACCCGTCCTCAGGACATGACAAAACAAAAGAGAAAATGGGGAGAGTCTGAGCACTCCTGTGGCTTGGAGAAGCTCTCCTCAGAGGCGTCAAGTATCCTGTCTCCACCTAACAGGTTCCTAATGCAAACCCAGTCCTGGCACTGAGTCAGAAGCTCTGAAAGCAAAACGGGCATCTGGAGCACACGTGGTATTGCTGACTCAGCACTCTCAATACCTTTATTTTGCAGTTGCACAGTGCTGGCACTCAGTGGCTGCAGTCCAGCTTGAGGAAGGCATGCACAGACAAAGTCTCTGCCCCAAACGATTCCCATTCTCACTTCACAACACTACTACGACTTCAAGCCACTGTTAAGGATGATATTATGGGCTGGCAAATAGACAGACAGATGGACTTTTCTTCCTCCAGCTTCTGCTGAAGTCCTTCCTGCCTTTGAAAAATCGTTTATCTTCTTTTGAGGGAGTTCTGCCTTTTTTTTTTTTTAATTGATCAAATGTCGTTTGAAACTTCAGGTCTGTTTTTCCTGCTTTGTTGTGGAAGCAAATAAGACAGGTTTATGGTTCCATGTAAAATTTCAGCCTTGTTTATAAATTGCTTGTGATTGATTAAGTAATAAAAATGCTTTTAGGACAGGGAGGTAAATCTCCCAGCTAATTGTTTAGTGCTTTACATTATAACCTTATTACAGTGACTGGGCTGAACAGCTTTGCTAATTCTGTCTCTTAAGAGCCACACTGGAGCTATAATCCCAGTTTGCTGCTCTGGCCTGACCACTGAAAGACACAGACCATAATTAATGGGTCAATAAACAAACTGAGAGATGCATCTGAAACACAAGAACAAATATTTCCTGTTTACAGGTGATTTCTGAGGTGGAGATGATTTCTCAGGCAGGAACACAGCCAATTTCCAGCCATGGTCTGGATGAAATGCAGCAGAAGCATGGCCCCTCTGCCTCTCAGCCACTTCTCATCTGCCTCTGTCATGGAGCCTTGGGCAAAGAAATCAGTAGCACTGAGCTGAGCCTGCTAAGAGTGGGTAAAATGAAGACTAAATTGGGGAAGCTGGTGTGATTCATATGCAAAACGCCTTCATTGCATGTTCTTTTCTCTTTTGGATACAAAGCAGTGACCCAGTTCACATACCAGACTTTAAGGACCATGAAAATACCTGTAATAAATATTTAACAGGACCTCAGTAATCCTAGATTTATTTCTACCTTGCCAAACCTAAACTACCAGAGAGGAAGCAAGTGTTGTCCACTAATTGAATGCTTGAGATGATTCCTCTAACAAGTGTTGAATTGAAAGAGAGTTCCGATGCTAAATTTGATATGGTTCAGTAACACATGATAACCTATGATAACAACCATGCACCAGTTCCCCCTGATTTCAGGCTCGTGCAGAACTAGATCAGATCAGTCTCTTGGGTGACATGAGCCTGTGCAGCCTTTGTGCACAACAAATACAGAGCTGCTGGCAGATTCAGACCGTCTGTGAAGGCATCAGCAAAGTACCAGCCTCCTTCCTGGGCTCCCCAAATCTGGGGGCATAAACGCGCTTCCACCCTCTCCTCTTTTCGTTGTGTTGTTTTTTTAACAAAGTGGTTAATTAGTCTCTTGACTCCCAGATCCCTTCCAGGCATTCACCAGCATCAGAGGCAGGAGGCTGATTGCTGGGGCTGATTGTGGTATTGAACAGCTGATTAGGTGGCCTTAATTATGAGGACTAGAAAAAGGCTAAAAAGCCACGGAGCCTTAAAACTTTTAGGGAGGATGAGTCTTGCTTCTGTGAAGCATTTGATGGTATCTGGACTAGCACCTCTCCCTCCTTGATGGATGCTCCCAAAGTGCTGAGATCTGTTTGGGTGAAGGTAAGCTCAGGAATGAGCCACTCTTTTGAGGATGTTTTTCTGGGAGGGAAATGGAGGTGGTTTTCTTATGGACCCGGTGTTCCCAGCTAGGCCCGCACAAGCAGCCCCACCCTGGTGCTGCCAGCACCTTCAGCAGGCACCCTCCCTGTGAGGTCCTGCTGAGGGAGGTGGTTGGGAGTGCAAATGGTCGGGATGCATCTGGGCCAGGTGGCCTCCCTGTGCAGGCTCACGTGTCTGAACAGGTACCTGAAATTAGCACTTTGATTTTTGCACACCTGCACGGTAAAAGATAAATGAGAGGTAAAGGAGCACTTTTCTATCATTAAAATCAAAGCAATGCTCCAACTCACAAAACCTGCCAGCAGGCAGTTCTGTCTTTCATGTGCTCACAGGCTCCTTGGTGTGGCATGACACAGTGGTCCCCCAGTGCTGAAGCTGGAGTCTTAGGGAAAAGAGTTTGAGAGACCTCTATATGTTCTTCCATACGCACTGTATCCATTTTACATATAAATTTCCCTAATTATGTACATACTCATACCCCCTTTCCCGTTGCAGCAGCATTTACTCGTTCAAATTTGTGCCGTGTTTGCATTAACCACACTGTCGTGGCTTCATTATCATTAAAGTTGATGGTTGCAGGTGTCTTATCAAAATGCCCACAACCAAAACTCTGGGGTCTGGTTTACCTGCACTCCAGTCTGATAAGCAACCAGATCTTTATAATCTGCTCCTCAGTTAATGCAAGGTCAAAGTCAAGCTTTCAATTAATGCAAAGCAACGTTACCTGATCTAGCTGAAAATCAAACAAAAACCATTGTCCTCATTACACTTTTACCTATTCTAGGTAGTAAAACTCCTGATGAATGAGGCTTCTCGGGGGGTCTGGGTTCTCTGCAGCGTGCACTGCTGGAAAACCTCTGTGTCATCATTAAGACCCAGTACAGCCTGGCTTAAGAAGGCACGAGGAGACTGAGTGCAAAACGCAGTTATTTTCCTGTGCCTGGCTTTACCCACACCTCCCAGCTGCCTGCACACACCTCAAAAAGCTTTCAGTGTCCTTACGGGCTGTTTTATGCCTCTCCTCTGAATCTTAATGATATAATAACAGCACTAATCAGTCCCAGATGTAATAAGTCACAGGGGAGTGTTTTGTTGCCTCAGCCCCCACCTTGCACATGCTGGTTGCTGCAATTTAAGCAGCTCTTCTGCATCCCGGTGGAATGAATACATGACAATGTCTCAGACACAGAGCTTAGGAAAGCTGCCTTGAACTGAGAGAGTTGTCTTCTTACTCTCCTGTGCTCTTAGAGAAGATTAATGAGAATTCATACTGAGGGGGGAAAAACATGATATTTTATTTTGCTGGCAGCATGCACATGTAATATAAATATCTTTTTTTTCTTAATAAAAATCAATGGTGACTTAAAATACACAATAAAAGTTGTAACATTAATAAAAGATGCTACACATAAAATTAGACTTAAATGTGCAGTTTTCCCAGCTATTTACAACTCACATTTCAGATCTGATCATGCTTCCAGCAGAGTGAAATGGTCTAAAACAGCTGTCAGATGAAATAAAATAAATACTGTCTCTGTGCAAATAAAACAGCTACCCAAAAATTTCTGATTGAGCTCCAATGTCACCTCCCTATAAACTGAAGAGAAGTCGGGATGCAGGTCTCAAGCACAGATGAAGGTCACTACAAGCAGTTTTATTGTGGTTTAACTCCAGCTGGACGCTCAGTACCACCAGCCCCTTGCTGATTCCCCAGTTTATGTATTGAGCAGGACAGTGAGTTTTTCTTTCTCTTTTTATCTTGTCCTCTGTGAGTCAAACAGCCCCATTTCCTTCACTGGTTCCTGTAGGTCCTGCTGTTTCTCCCATCTCCTCCAGCAGATCCAGGCAGTGCCTGTCACAGGCTGCAGTTCTCAGCTGAGACTGCACCAGCCCAAAGTCAACAAAAAGGTGGTTTTGTGCACCCCACAGGCCTTACTGCTGTTTGTGTCCCAGCACAGTTTGTTCCTTTCTCAGCAGGGTGACATTTTTGCCTCTTTTTTAGCTCAGCGGTAATTCCAGATCCCCTTCCATACAGTTGTTTAACCAGTTGTTGCCGCTTTGTACTTATATTGTTGACCATCCCTGCTTATCTCTTCTCTGCTGAGTTTTAAGCCCATCTTCTGGAGTGAATTTAGGTGCTCTGAATAGAATCTTGGGACTAAATTTAATAAGTTTAGTTTCTATTTTATCACTCAGGTTATTAATGAAAATATTGAGCAGCACCGGATTTAAGAGGCACCATGTAAATCCTCCATGGAACTCACCCTACTAGTCCAACAATGAACCATTAATTATTCTGGATATGGCTTTTCAAGCAGATCTCCACAAAAAATATGAGTGTGTTTCTTTAGTTTATCATGAGCAATGACAGTTAAAACCTAAGAAAGCCGAAATACAGCTTAGCTACTGTGTTTGCTTAGGTACATAGCCTTTTACTCTGCAAGGATAGAATAACTTACTATGATTTTCTTAACACATATAACATATGTACACAGTCCTTGTCTGATAATACCCCAACAGTGAAAGAAAACTGCAGAATGGATCTCAGTGCAAGAGGGAATTTCCTGGCACGGAGATGTGTGGATGCACCCCAGAGAGAAGGGATGCCTAAGGGATGGGCAGAAATGAGTGAAGAAGGGACAAGCAGGTCTCTCCCCCTCTCTGAGTCAAATCTAGAGCTTGTCGTTGTAATTTATGCTGGTGCCGTGGTAACTCTAAGGACACACGGAGAAAAGAGTAGCAGCAAAGGCAGCGTGTAGTCTGTTCAGGGATAGGTGCGTGTCTTATCCAAGGAAGCAGAAACAGGGAGGAAGGAGCGTGTGTCTTGCTCTGGGTCAGGATAATCTTCCCTGGTGAACCCTCCCGGCTGTGACCCTGCCAGCTGCAGTGAGCTGCTGCTTCTGGATGAAGAGACCAGGAGCTGGCTCCATACAGATACTGTCAGTTGTGCAGGGCAGACAGGCCACTGAGAGAAAAACAGGGATGCCCAGTCTGGTGTCCTCGGTTCTGTGTGCTTCTAAAGACCCTGATGAGATAATTGTAAATTAGAGTTGTCACCTTCTTGCTGTGGGTACTGCTGTGCTGCAGGGCAATTTCCAGGGACTTCAGTAGGCTTTAGTTCAAGACCTGGTTAAACAGAGTTCAGTCGGGGAGAGAGAGGGAAATGTCCCTATTTTGTTTCACCTACTTTCCTTATTTAATACCATCACTCCTAGTAGTGCACTCGGGTAGTTGCCTTCTGTGCCCTCTAAATACTTTAATTTCACCCTTGATTATTTATACCCCTTGATACCCAGGGACTTTTATCACAGACCCTGCTAGTCATTGGTTACCCATGTGGGCTATTTTTAGCAATGTTAATCTTTCCTCCAAAGGCACTGCCTTGAGTACCCTGATCATTCCAGCTGCTCTTCGCTCAGCTCCCTCCAAGTTGTTGGCAGGACACACCCCACGGCCTTTTATTTTTTTGAAGATCCTCTTTGTGTTTTAATTCCAACTGGCATGAGGCAGCATGGAGATACTGGGCGCTGTGAGTCATGGAAAATGCAGATTTAGGGCTGTGGGCTTCGTTCCAACCTTGACAAGCTTGGGGAGGTGCAGGGTGTGGAGGGAATTGGTGGTGCTGAGCAGGAAGAGAGTTGTGCTATTTCAAGTGTTTGCAACAAGACCTGAAGTTATAACAACTCTCCTGTTTCAGGGCATTGTTCAGAACTGAAAACTGAGAGCTGTGGATTGTTTTTAACAAACCACTGAGTTCCTGAGATTTCAGCATCACTGTGAGTCTGTGAGATTCGGTGTGCAGTTCCCCGTGGCTTGTGGCTGAGTAAGGTCTCACAAGGACCCCTCAGTCCAACTGCAAGCACATGCAGCTTCACACTTAATCTTGACTCTTTGCCGGCCTGCACTGTAAGTTCAAACACCATTTTAGACCTCAGAGGAACTGTGTAAGTCTCACCTCCAGGTTTTTCAGCCTGCTATTCAAACTGAGAACACCTTTCATGTCTTGGGTATGCAGGGTGGAAAGCAGTGCCTCTCCCCAACCTGCCCTCACTTCATTAGACTGGGATCCATTTAATAATGAAAATAAATATGTCACATATTTATTTATTTTATTTCTGTCTCATATTTTCATGTTCCTTTTTTTTTTTTTCAAGAAGCAGGCAGAGGCTGGAAAACTGTCCTTCTTGTACAGTTACCATGGAGAGAAAAAAGCCCATTAACATTGTTATTTAGGCTTTTCATGTTATCAGTCAGAAGCAGGGAGCAAGCTACACGAACGTCCTTGACCTAAAACGCAGGGCAGACATGCAGTACAGCAAAGCCAGGAGATCCATCACCTGTGCTAATGCTCAGGGCAGCTCACCCTAAAAGCATTTACAAGATCTAAATGCTCCTGGTTAGCTCAAACCTTTAATGGAGTTGGAAGGAAGGATGCGAATCTAAGAATGAATAATTTTGGGAGAATTTTGGGCAGCTGGTTCAGAGATGGGCCAAAATGATGCAATTTGTCCCATCTCTCAGAAGCACATACAGAGAGAGAAGTCAGTGCTCTTTTCCATTGTTTAGCTTCTTACTCTCCCACTGCTTTATATCCCAAAACAACTCACTGTGAAGTAGAAATAAAGACTGATGTCATTGGTGCCCAATATCTAAAAAATTGACACAGCCAGGAGTTCATCTCCACTTGCATAATTTCACTGATTCCAGCAGGATTTACAGCTCCCAGTCCCTGTGCTGAGAAGAATAAAGCCAATGCAGTCTGGCTCTTCTTTATTATCCCTCTTAAACTTTATGTCTTCAAATATGGTCTGGTTATGAGTTAACAATACTGAAAAGATCAATACCAGAGTCTGACTATGGGAGCTCAAAACATGTTCATAAAAGTTAAATTAGAATCATAAAATGATTATGGGCTCCTGGCTTTCTTTATTTTTTTTTTTTTTTTCCCCTTGACTCTGCTGCTTGATTTGGGTGGCAGTTTGCTGGCTGCCAGAGAGGCAGCTCCCATCTGTCCTCCCCGCCTCTTCACTGTATCTTCATCCAAGACAAAAAAGGGCTGGATCAGGGCTGCGTGGAGACCCCTCCAGAGCATTTCAGTGGGGCTCTGGTCACATTTAACTGCTCTCCATTTTTATCATATTTTTTCTGAAGCAGGACCTTAGCAGGTGGCTCACAGTAGGTTCTCCAAAAATCACAGGAAAGAGTGAGAAACACAAAATATATTCACCATCTTTATTACAAGAGCGTTGCCGGCAGCGCCTGATACCTCTAAGGCCAGGACAATTTCTACCCTCTTTTACACCATCTCCAACACTTGTCACAAAAGGGAAACAATTTTGCTATATCCGTTTATTAGTTTGTTTCCTCACCATCTTCCCTTGAACCACCTCCATTTCATAAGGGGGAGAGGACAAAATTGAGGCTAAATCATAGAATAAGAGAATGGTTTGGATTGGAAGGGATCTTTAAGTTCCAACCCCCTGCCATGGGCAGGGACACCTTCCACCAGGTCAGGTTGCTCAGAGCCCCATCCAGCCTGACCCTCAAACACTTCCAGGGTTAGGGCAGCCGCAGGTTCTCAGGTGATGTTTTTGCAAGTCCACAGTGATGTTTCTGTGAATAACCATATTATAAGACAGGCTGATAAATGTCCCGTATCTGCCTTGTTTCCTTCTGTGCTTCCTCCTTGCTGTATTTCTAACATGCTTGTCCTTGCCAAGAGTGGACATTACCCCAGTTTATTAGATGTCCGAAAGGGGCCCAGAGCAAAAAGTGACCCTGTGGAGACCAGGTGGGAGCTCTGGGGTGCAGCACAGGGTGGAGGCACTCCTCAGTATCAGAGCATCTTCCTTTCCCATGCCATGATTGGCTTTTCCTAAGGATTTCAGCGACAGCCGAGTTTGTGTGAACTCGTGTGAGTTTCTCCACGTGGGCGTATCATGTGAGATATCAAAACGCTCTTGAGAACTACCTGAAGCAACCTTGCTCTGCTTCTAACAAAAAAAANCCCAGAACAAACCTGCCCTCTCTTCTAAAAAAAAAAAAAAAAACAACCAAAAAAAACAAAAAAAACAAAAAAAAAACAAAAAAAAAACCTGCTCAGTGATTTGCATTCCTTTGTAATCTGATGCAGTGATTAGAAAAATCTCTTCATTGTAGTTTTTGCCTTTAACACAGCAACCCATGACCCCCGCGCTGGGTTTGAGGGGGAAATGTCAGTTCTTCATGTGGAAATGAGTCGGCCGTCGTGTGTAAACATCAGGGGGAGCAGGGAGCCGACAAGGACCTGAGCAGGGGAACATGAAATGGGCTTTAATCTAATCACAGATCGCTCTGCTAGGGAGGCGAGCTGTGGGCTGCCGGGTGCCCTAGATGGTAGAGACAAGTCCCCAGTTATGGACTGCAGGCTCAGGAGGATTAAAGGAAGGAGCTGGCAGGTGATGATGCTCTGCTGTTTTACTGTGGTTTAGCACAGAAGCCAGCCCTGGCATCCTCCATTAGCCCTGTTTCCCATCACCAGCCCTCTGCCCTTGCATCACCCCTTCTTCTCCCACATCCTAGTGCTTGGAGAGGGCAAGATCAGTCTAATTTCTCATTTTTTTCTGCAGTTCCTCTGTAATGAGCTACGACCAACTTCTCGTCCCATTTAACCCGCCAGTGGAGACTCAGAGAGGAATTGCAGGTTCCTCGACCTCTGAGTGCAGATTTGTTCACCCTTGAGCAACCTTGAAGCTGCCACAGAGCCAGTAAGGCAGTTCCTGCCTCCTGCTCTGCTCCCCTCCCTCTGAGCCCCTGTGCAAACTCCCTGCAGCCCACGGAGGAGGGAGGTGGCAAGGCATGGACCAGGGAGATCAGATGGGAGGAACACGCTGTACTCCAGAAATCCCATTTCTAAAGTACCCAGCTACTGGGAGATGGTGCCCCTTCTAGGTAACTCTAATGCCTTCAAGAACAAGAATGGGGAAAGTGAGGAAAAAAAGGACATAAAGGGTAGGCAGGGGACAGTATGGGTGGTCCCAGGTCCTTTCTGGGATAGGAGGACACGGACACTCATCCTGAGTGGACTGTTGGGATGCGTGGTGACAGGGAAGTCAAGGACCAGAATCCTGAGTCCCTCACCGAGGGAAGAGGAGTCAAGCAGGGAAGCTGCCTTGCAGGAGATGGGAGAAAGGAGCATCCCAGACCGTTTGGATGGACAGGATGTCCACTGATACAGGCAAGGGAACACACTGGGAGCTGCCTGAGGAGGAGGTTTTCAGGTTTCTCTTAAGTTAATGGTCTGCCTTTGGAGAGAGACACACACTCGGGGACTGAAGTGTGCAACACCCTGCACTCAGGTGCTGTGGAGCAGAGTCCTACACTGCTGTGTGTTCAGGGGGGTGTGCCCTGGGCAGGCTCCTCCTGCGCTCCTGCTCTCCATAACACCCATTGCTCAGCAGCCCTCCTGCTCCCAGAGGGAATGAGCGAGGCAGTTCCTAGAGCAAAGGGGCAAAACCTCTTGGTAGACATCCACAGAGCTCACCCTGCTGCTGCCACACACGGGGGCGTGGGGAGGCTTTAGAAAGTGCCTGTGCAGCTCTGGCACAGCAGCAAACGCCACAGCGGGTGGTTACCTGCAACCTGGCAGCCCAAGCAGAGTAATCATGATTATTCCTGCAGCCAGACTGCTGCTGCAAGCAGCTTTGATCCTGGGTCATCTCCCCGAGTGCTGCTCTAGCAATGGGGAAGGGAGCAGCAGCAAAGCTTTGTACAGTCCCACATTCCCTGGCCGAGCTCTACAACCTGATAAGGAAAAATTGAATTTCTCTTCTCTGACCTCTGGATCAGATTCTTTTCCCCACACTGAGTTTATTGCAGATCAATGATTTTAAAGTGCTGACATAAACACAAATATTACAGCTGGACAGTTGGTAATAGAGGCTGTTTATTACAGCAGCACTCCTCAATAAGATACAATTATGTCCACGCTTACATGGCTCCTTTCAGCTGAGGAGCTCAAAGCCTAACAAGACCTTGTGATGCGAATCTAATTCTACTGAGGAAGTCAAGAAAGCCCAAACAGGTTGAACATGACAGAATAAGCCATGTCCTATGGCTCTACTGGCTCAGATGAAAGCCTCTCTGACCCAGCATTATTTCTCCTGAGGGGATGTCAGTTTGAAACCCTTTCTGTTGTCCCAAGTACTCTTTTCTTCAAACCTACAGCCAATCTGTGGTTATATTTTTTCTAAACAGCAACCATGACAACCTATTAATGTATTCACAGGGATGCAATAGGATCCATGGAGCCAAGTATCATTTTAGCATCAACAAGGAGATAATGAGGTATTGCTCAGTCAAGCCATGTGAAGAGGAAAATAAGTCCTTCCATTTCACATCATACAATGCTCTCACCTTTAGGAGAAAGATATAGGTGTGCCAGCATTGCTACCTGATTTTCTCAAGTGCTTCCAGACTCCCTGGGAACTCAGTGACAATGCTGAAAATTAGACCTCTACTTGCAGATTGATCTATACTCTTTGTTATAAAAAGAGATCCACAACCTTCAGGCATATGTAGGAAGATATTTAAAATGAAAAATGATGAGAGTAGAGCGAGGACAAAATACATGTAAAAGCTTTTTGGAGCAGCACACTCTGTTCCCAGCCCTGTACTTAACTTGCCTTCCCTGCTAGTGTTGCTGGGGAGGGTTGGGTAACTGAAGGTCATTGCAGGTGCTTGCAAAAGTGTCTGGAGGGTTGCTTCAAAATGAAAGGCTGCTTCTCTCATTTCCTCCTGGACTATGGCCGAAGAGATCTGAAGATTGCAAAGCCCCAGGAAGGCAGCCCAGCACTGCCTAGGAGCACGAGCTGAAATTATTTGAAAGTTTCAATATTCCCCCTTTTGTTGTGATTATTTTGCAACCAGCATTTACAAAGAGCTACACAGCTCTTTGAAGCCCAATTCACTGGTGCAAAGAGAAGAGTGATTAAAACAAATCCAAAGACCAGATGGTTTGGGGATTGGAGAGAGTCTAAAGATTCACATCTCTGTTGAGAGGTGAAAGCCACTTTTATTACTTGAAAATCAGCAGCAGCTCGTGGACTTGGTTCTCAGGAAAGCCATGACTGCACTAGGAGGTCTCATTGCTAGTCCTTGTGAGGTGCTGTCTCTACCCCTAGAAATACATCCACATACTCCAGTGTGCCGCTGTCCCTTCCCCACTTTTTCCATGGGACTGCTGGAAACCTCCTTGTATGGTGACCCAGGCCAATTTTTTTGTGTTTTGCCTGCTTTGTGTTGATTTCTCACTGTGTACAGACTTGTGTCCCCAAGATGCTGGATGAGGGGCCAGGGAGGCTGGAGAAGCCATTGAGAGGAGAGACAAGGACCACTGTATTTTTGTATTTAGAAAGTAAAAATGCTAATTGTTGTCTCCTGTGTCGCAGCACGAGTTTCACCATTATAGGAGAACCTTCCCCGTGTCACACTTTCTGTGGGAATAACAGAGCGGTTGTCAGTCACACAAGGCTTGTCAATCTGGCCCGTTTCACCAAGACTAAATTTGTTTTGCAATGTGAATAAATTAAGATGGAACTGAAAAATTCCTGTATGAGGATTAATTAATCATTTGGAGAGACCCATGAGCTCTCAGGGCTCTACCACAGGACTCCTGGAGCATCATCACTGTGTTCTGAAAGACAGCCAATAAGCAGGATCTGATTCACTGCCCGAATTAATCTATATGAATGGCTGTGGGATCCATTTGAAAGCAGCATTGAGAATTGGCCTATAAAAAGGCAGCCCAATTTTTAGAGGAAGCTCATTTGGGAAATGAATGAGGACTTTACAATCTCCTTCAGCCATAAAAAACCATACACATCTCACACTGCTGCTTGCCTATTTTAATTAAACCAATAATTAAATTTTAATGAAATGAAGGTTTTACTGAAAAAGAGTCAGCAGTGATTGACGAGTTTTCAGTTGGAGGAAGGAGGTGAAGTGGATATATCAAGCCACGGGGCTCCCCTCCCCTAACAAATTTTGGAGGAAATACATGGAGAACTGGATTCACATAATGAGCTGAACAAGAAACACTTATGATAATGAAGTTGCGAGGCAGTTTGCTTCCTGTGGCTCTCCCTGGCTCTGTTTGTTTCCCCACTTCCCCCAGGATAAGCCTGAATTCACAAGGTTTTGACTTCCACCTGAGAGCCCAAGTCTGTATCGATGCCAGCACTGTCCCACCAGCAGCCTGCAGGGACACGTCCTGGCATAATCAACACTTGGCTCCACGTTGTTTTGAGAAAGATGGAGGTATGAACTTTTGTGGCCACTCTTAATTGAAGCTGGTCTCTGAGGCAAGTTTTCATTAGAAATGAGTCAAAACCCTCATGATTTCACTGAGCCTGTCTCCAGAACAGGGCAGATGCACACAGAAGCTTGCTGGGACAAACCGAAGGCTCGCCAAATGCTGCCCAAAGGACAAAAGGGTGCAGATGTTCAAATGAACACTGAGGCATCAGTAATAAGGTCTGCCTGCTTGAAACACTGACAAATGTGCACCTGGCCACAGCCTCTTTGACTTTTGGGAGAAAAATGCAGCAGCTAAATAGATGGCAACAATTTTTCCTTTCCACCGCAGATGTTACTGGTTTGAGTTTTCCCGTGGTGGCACTGGGGGCAGTGTGACCTGTACTGTCCCCCTGCCTCTGCCACCGATGCTGTACTTGTCCTGGAGAGAGTCTTCCTTGGCTTTGCAAAGTGTAAGCTGGAAAAGTTGTTTCACTCCCCGAGAGGGGGTTGTGAGGCTTGATGGATTAGTATTTGCTGCATTTTGCACGTGTCACGAGCTATTGATAGGCACACCAGGGAACGTACCAGGCACACCCACAGCTAAAAGGATGAGCTGCCACAGCTTGGACAAGAGGACCAGCCTGGGGTTTGTTAGCAATTGTGTCATGTTCATAGCAATCACCACAGGTCTGAGTAGGAGGAGCCCAGAACACACCAGCACTGGTGGGTTACTTTATTGATGTGTTCAGAGATTATGTGAAAATGGCATTGAATGATTGTTATTCTAACAGCTGTTCTTTACTTTAGATTCATTTGGAAGCATGATTGATAAAATCCTTCCTTTTCTGATTTTATTCGCTTGTCCTAAAAACTTACAAGCTCATTGGCCTTTTTCAAAATGAATTTCACAGAGAAGCAGAAATCCCAAAGATAATGTAGTTCTTAAGATTTTAGGAAAAATAGATGTCTGGGTATAAGCGAGACACAAGCTATGTGCCACTGGTGAGGAAAAGGTTTTTCTAGTAGGCTCTGGAGGCTCTGTGGACCAGGAAAGTGTGGAAGAGATTGCCCCAAGCACTTCAGTTGGAAAGCTTGTGCCCTTAGCCACAGCTGGTCAGCTGTGAAACTGCATTCAATAAGAAGCCGAGCTTCAGTAACTCTATTACTTCCAGAAACAGCTTTTTCCCAGGATGATTTCCACAGGGTCTGTGCTTTGACAAGAAGACTCTTCTGAAATTGTACCAAACCGTCTACTCCAGCAGGTCTGCAGGGGCGCCTCCAGGGAGGCAGAGTAGGGAAAAAGCCCCTCGGATGGGGAGAGGAAGCAGGAGCTGGAACCAGAGATAGGACCTGTGGGTATAATATGGCCTGTAGTAGTGTGAGTTTTCACTGGGGTCATGGGTGTGGGAAACTGGGACAGCTTTTCTGAACGGCTTCCTTCCTGGAATGTTTGCAAAAAGCCACTGCTCTGCACAACTAAAGGGCTGAGAGTGTAAATACATATTTCTGAGAGAAGTTAGAAGGACCTATTGTCCTAAGAGATCCTCTTGAGTTGCTTCCAGAGCCAAGTCTCTGGGAACCCTGCCTGCTTTCAATCAGTCAAAGCAAAATGTAGACAAATGCTGTCCCTTAGTCTTACAGCTTCTCTGTCTCTGAGATGACTTTCTTCCCCACAGTATAAACTTCCCTGCATTTTAAATTTTGCTGAATTCTCTATTCCTATAGAGAGCTGTTCATCATTCAGGATGGAGAGGATTTTAATGATGAAGTATTGCAAATAATGGGCCATCCTCAGTTCGAACTATGTTTCTCGTGATGACAGGTCCTTCCAAGGCCTCCATAGCACTGATAAATTTATTATGTCACAAACCATTATTCAAATATATTCTTAGGCAAATCTCAGTGTATGTACTGAGACTCCTCCAGATTCGGAGAGTTCAGCCCCAGATTTAGAGTAAAGCCAGTTTTGATGGACGCAGGGGAAACAGGATAGGGATTCTCCCGTCATCACTGTTTTTGTCATTGCTTCCTCATCAGACGGATGACAGATATTCATCACACCTCAAAGCAAAACAAGAAGGAGGATGTGGTACTACAAAAACTGTGGTGGGGAATTCCTTTTGGAGTTAATTCTCCAAGTCCTAATATGGTATCACCTAAACCAGCCCAACTTTCCATGTTCTATTCCAATTGCAGGGCTCATTAAACTGCTACCATGGGATTGTTTATTTGGGTTGAATTCTCTCTTTTTTCTTTGTTTCTTGCCCTTTCAGAGCCACCTCTTTTTCTGGCACCTTTGCATACTGTGTGTATCAGAGATGCTAAACCTGAGACGAACAGGAGACAGATATAACACAATTTTTTTCTGCTAATGGGAAAGATTTGTCTACTGCTGCATCTGGCTGATGTAAAGTCCACTTAAACATTCAACAAACCAGATTCTTCCTCTTCCTGCACTTGTCTGTGCTCACAGTTTTGCAATGGGAGTGTCAGGTACTTTTAAATTAGAACAGATATATTTTAAGCAGAAAAAAAATGATGACACAAGTGGCAATGAAATGCTGTCAAGGTAGGAAAAAGAATGTTTTCTTTTTATAAGCAATAGAAAAGCTTGATATAGTTATGTCTGTGGGAAAAGATGTTTTGTCCAGCAGAAACATTTACTGAGCATCAGGATAAAGGGGGCTTTGCCTTGTACTGCTGCCCAGGGATCTGCCAAAGAGGATTAAAGCATCAAAGCTCTTAATTTAAGTATTTTTCTATAATTTCATCCCCCTCTTTTTCTTCTTTAGTACATCTTTACTGTTATCATTCAGCACGGGGGTGGCATTAGGAGCTATTTGGCCGGGGGTGGGACAGGGAGCTTCATGCTGTGGGGGCTCCATCACCAGCCAGAAGAGCAGCGGCCCAGCAAGGGCTCTGCCTGCCTCGGTCTCACAGACTCACGGGTGTAGCGGGTGTCCCCTGTGCCGGGGCACTGGGTGCAATCAGAAGCTCCGTAGGTTGGTCTGACTGGAGCACACCTGTAGAGCTCAGGAGAAGGGCAGGTGTTTTCCACGTGCTGTATCTGAGGCATTGAAGGACACAGCAAGAGGTTCTGTAGGGAAAAAGTGGGAACATCTCACAGCAGTCAAGTGATTAAATACCTCTTTCTCAAGGTGAATTGTGTATGTGTATTTAAGATATGACAGGCTTTTCACAGAGTCATAAAACTGTAGAATTGCAAGGGATCTTAAAGATCATCCCGTCCTCCTGCTCCCCGCCATGGGCAGGGGCACCTTCCACTAGCCCAGGTTGCTCAAAATCCTGTCTGACCTGGCCTTGGACACTTCCAGGGATGAGGCAGCCACAGTTTCTCCGGGCAGCCTGTGCCAGGGTCTCACCAGCCTCACAGGGAGGAATTTCTTCCTTATATCCCCACCTTTTTTAGTTTAAAGCCATTACCCCTTGTCCTATCCCTACAAGCCCTGGTCAAAAGTCCCTCCCCAGGCCACGCCATTGGGCAGTGATAAAATGGAAGGCAGGATGGATGGGGACATTCCCACAGAAACAAAGCTCTGACTAAGCCTGCCTGCTCCCCTCTCTGCCCCTGGTGCTCTGTACAGTCCCAGCCTCCCTCTAAACCAGTAACACCAGCATTTTCCAGTGGTCTGGTTTCGACCCAGAAGATGTCATCTTCACATCCAGTGGCTGCAGGAGCCTTGAGTCACTTCCAGCAGCACCTGAAAATCAATTTCACTGTCATGAATTGTGTTTTCGCTTTTGACTTTAACCCTTTCACTTCTGTAGAAGAGTAAATTATTTCCAGGGAGGAGGGGTGACACGACGTTTTTCAGAGGGGTAAAACTCAGCATAGTCATTCACAAACGGAACATCGTCAGTCCTCCCCATTCAAATGTATTAAAATTATTTTGGTAATAACTTATGATAAGTATTGTGCTTGAATGAAAGACAATGAAAATGAAGAGTTTGTTAGAGAGAAAAGCATACAAACAGAAAAAAGCAATATCCCTTTATTAAAATATATGTATGTCTTGGCTACACATAATTTTGACAGAAGAAGCCTATCCTCTATTTAATATAAATGAAATATGGACAGTTAACTGGGTATTTTACACAGTGATATTTCAATTGCATTTCATAAAACTCAGGCTGGCTTTGGAATAAATAATTTATCCAATTAGATTTTTTTCTTGCCATTTTTAATAGAACCTGGCCATTCTCTTATCTATCTCACCGGTTTAAAAATTGAAATAATCCTATTAGAAACCAGGTGTGCAATGTGAGTGCAAAAGTGGTGTCAATATTTTGAGAATGAGGAGGAAAATATCCTCAGGTTAATTGCAACTTTTCGAGCTGATTTTGATGTTTGGACTTCATTTAATGCTAATGCCAAAAAAAATGAACGAATTCTGCAGTTCCTTGGTATAGACTCTGGACAGGAAATGTGAAGCTTGGCTGTGGCTGGTCACTTTATTCTGCTGATATTGATTCTGGTGCTGCTTTTGTAGTGTTTAAGACTTCTTTAGGCTAATTTTGATTTAGCCTGTAAATTACTTTCAAATGGGATTCTGCAGGGGTTCAGATGGATAAGGACATGAATTCTGTTTTGGAAGTGACAGAATAAGTGGAAAAGTGGTAATAACAGAGTAAAATGTTATTTAAATATGTTATATCTCTTTGTCTAGTTTTCCTACTTTTAATAAATATCAAACCAATAACAACATGGTTGCCAGATACCTGGCAGAAGACTTCTGTCTTCTTCTCATCAATTAGGAGATTATCTCATCCAGGAAGATTTTTGACCTTATATCACTCTAGTGCAATGCTCTATGTGCAAAAAATGCTTCTGGATGAAGGCTTACCAATTTTATGGCTGTACAAGATCTCCATGAGGAAAACTTCAGGCTTTCACAGGTAGGGAAAACATCAGTTTAGCCACAGGAACAGGTTTCTGTGCTTAATGTATTGCTTAATGTATTACTTAATGTCAGCTGATCCATGGTAGTGGTTTCTGCATATGCTCATAAAATGTAAAATAATTGGACTGAGTGCTCTTTTAATGCAGGTAAAACGATCCTGAATTACCTTCCCTTTGCTTTGGGCTAAATGTATGTACACATATTTATTTAGATCAGATGACATCTCTAACTTGTTTGTGTGTCTGAGCCCTGGAGCACGAGAAAAGAAAATTACTGGTCTGAGTGTTTGCAGCACCTGCAGAGAGCTCAGAGGTCCTGCCTTTGTACTTCTAATCCCCTCTGTCCTCCCCACAAGAACATTAACTCTGGCGCTAGTAGGAAGCTGGAGCCATGAGTTTAATTTTCATTTTGTTTAAGGATCACATAATCCTGAGGGCACAGGGGAGAAAACAACGACAGCCACATAAACTAACATGCTAATCTTCAAACTGAGTTTGCATTGTAATATGAATGGGAGAATTTGAATGCTTTAATTCTGGCATTTAGCTCTGTGCAGGTTTCATAATTCATTCAGCCTTTGTGTGTTGAGGTGGGGGACCTCCTGTTATTAGAAAGCAACAACAACATCGGAAATTCAACAAAATCTGGAGGACATGGCTTGGGAATGGTGAATAATTAGAAGCCTCCATGATTTATAGCTTAAATTTTGGTTTCAAAGGGGTTTTGCTGTACACCATACACCAATGTAAATACCACTGTCACTGCTAGGGTCTTTCATGAGTGTTTTATTTTTTTCTCAATTGTGTCTTGTTTTCAAATCAAATGCAAGCTCCAGAGGTTTCTGCATACGATGTTTTCTTTTACTGCCTCAGTACAACCAAGCTAAATACCTAAATTTTAAGGAACAAGAGATTCCCCCTCCCTGAGCTTTGATGTTGGTGTCCCTTTCCTCTTGGGTTGGTTTACCTGCAGTGATATTTTTGCAATTATTTCTAAACCTCACAAAGAGGGGAAGAACCAGACCACTGGTGAGGCAGAGAATCTATTACAGAATCCTGTAACAGAGGCCAAAGTTGTGTTTCAGGTGGGGGATCGGGGCGTCCAGGCTGCCTGCAGCCACTGCCTGCTTACATCCATCAGCTCTCGCTGCCTTCTGAAATCTGCACAGCAAGAATTAATAGTTCCACACAGCTCTGCTGACAGGTACAATTGTCACTAGAAAGAGAACGAAGTGACAATGTGTAAGAGCTTCTTTAAACAGCTTCTAATTAGCTCTGAAGTCGTTTTCTGTCACTGTAATAATTTGCAAAAGAGATATGTGTTGGCACTGCTCACAAACCCAGTACCCACCTTCTTCCCACCCACCACATTTGGGGACACTGCCTGCATTGCCTTGGTTCTCTCCCCCTCCTTATTTGTGGCCTCTTAACAGGTTTTATTGAGTCTTGCTGATATGAAAGAACCCCCAAATCTGTACTGGGTTTGTGTGGCAAAGTTTTGGTAGCAGGAGGGTACAGGAGTGACTTCTGTGGGAAGCTGCCAGAAGCTTACCCAAAATGGCCAAAAATTCAGTGTTCTAATGGCTGAATGCCAGCTCTCTTTTGAAAATATGATATTTCATGCAGCATGACAGATTTCCTTTTTAAATTGAAATAAAACATATTTTTAAGAAAACTAAACTCTTTGAACATGAATTTTCATAGGAAAGGGTATTTCTTGTCTTATTCTGCCTCGCTGTAGAGTATCTTGTCCATCAATGATTGGTGTTCATGGCACTCTCTCTGAAGGGACTGATGTGTCTCCATAGTTATGACAAAGGCATTTTAATCTGTTTTATTTTATAACTTGGTAGTGACATCCTGGGACCCTGCTGGCACACACAGAAACTGAGGAATGTCATGCTTGTGCCATTTGTTCACACATTGCTGGGATGAGTTGGGGAGGATTAGTCTTACCATTTGCATAAAGCACTTATCAATGAAGGTTCATCATGTGAAAATCATCCTTGGCCAAGACTGGAGCATTTTATTCTTCATTTGACTGCTTTTTAGAAGATTGGGATTTTATACAGGCATCAGCAAAGAAAGTATGTGCACACTGAGTGTCTGGTATGTTTTTGTGTGGCGCTGTGTTCTGTAAGCATCTGCCTTGTGCTCAGAGACCCAGATTCATATTACTGCTCCAAAAATCCTCAGTTATTCTTTCAAAAGGGAGGAACTAAAAAGAACCACACCAGAATAAAGTTATTCTAGAGGTAAAAGACTGAAATTAATGTCCCCGAATTGGAAAGACAAGAGTTAACCTTTGTCTTCTTCATATCCAGTAATTATCTCCACTGACAGCCTTCTAACTATTCTGGAGCGATGTCTCTCAGGACCAAAAATGCCATTCTGGTGTTGAGAAAGCTGTAAAAATGCCTGTTGTGGGACTAATCGACCTTTTCACATTGAAAATATTTTGCTGAAAAATCCTCATCTAACCCTCTACTCAACTTTATCTGCTCCTTCTTGTTTACCAAGCCCTTTGATATCCCTCGGCTGAAGCTAAAAGTGGACTCAGTGCCCTCCTAGGAATTCAAGCTACAACTACAACTGTACTACAGCGTGTCTTGTGCACCAGGGAGTGAACCAGGCTCCGAGCTACTGTGCTTATAGACAGACAGAGGTACGTGTGAATCACTGTAGCGGCCCTTGGAGCAAACTCTCCCCCAAACCACACCTTGAAGAGGTGGCTTTCCTCCCTGTGCAGCCGCGAGATGCCCCTTTGCGGTCACTCCCTGCCCTGCCGGGCACTGCCTGTGGCCACAGCAGCTGCCACTTGGGACAATCATCGGGGTTGGAAGCCAGAAACCCTCCCGAGCCTTGCTCCACCTGTCCCTCATGCCGGGTGTATCTTCCGTTCGTTGTCAGCGCTCGTTAAGACCGAGGGCATCTCTCTCTCTCGCTTTGCCTTCTCCGTGTCTCGGGTTTCACTGGAACGGAGTCAAACGGAGACGAGTCCACGCAGGGTCTGGAACGGATCAGCAGGTCAGCTGGGAATGCCTGTCAGGCAGCCAGCGCGCTCCCTCCCTTCTCCCTGGCTTTCTTTGAGGTTCGTAGCTCTTCGGCTTTCTTGTTGCTATTGCCACCCTCCCCACACTCCCCCTACCACACATCAAGCACCCAGACCTTCCTGGGCACTTTACTTAATCCCCGGGATTCTTTATATAGGAATTAATCTTCTCGTCTCAGTGGCAGAGCTGGGAGGGAGGGGGTACATTTATCTCTCCTGCTGAGGTCTAGAGTTGCATTGCTGTGATTATTGGTGGTAGCAGTGTGCGTGTGTCTGGGGATCTGTGTTTAGTTCTTCATTTCTTAAACGACGCAGGGGCAGCAGCAAGGCAAGTTGGCAGCTTGGCTTTCGAGCTGCTTTGTGTCTGCTGCTACAAGGAGGGAGTGTGAGTGGGGAGCAGCATGGCAGAACAAGAAGCCAGTGGCTTGCAAGTCCTTCTCTCCACCCTCCAGGTAAGAACAGCTTGAACTAACAGGAGAGGCGCTTGGGCTTGTTTTCCTCCTTAATTCCCCATCAGTGACCTGTTGGGCTGAGGCTGTTGGTACGAGCTCCTGGCTGGCTTGGCTTTAAAAGCATCAGCGTGCGGGAGCCCTGATCTGCACCTCCCACCCTGAAAAGCCTTTATGAAGTGAAGTTTCGGTGCTCGGCGATGAGTGCTGGCAATTACTGCTATGCATCAATCTCTGGGCCCCATCTGAGGGCAGAAGCTCCGCTCCCGAGGTCTTGCTGTGTTCAGCAGGGGATCAGGGAGGTGTGAGGCATCGGCTGCTGTGAAATGAATGGGACCTGACAGCGCTGTCAGTCTGAGCTCGGCACGTCCGAGGGCTGAGGGGGACGAGTAAACAGATCTGCCTGTGAGGAGCGAGTTCCTCCCCGTCAAATTGTCTGCACCAGGACCCTCAAGCACGCAAGGGAAGGGACAAAAACTCTTGAGGTTGAGATTGGTGAGGTGCTGGTGCTGGGTGTGCTCCGTGAATAGTCCCAAGGACCAGAGGGAAGCGTCCCAGTCCAGGATCATACTTGATGGACAAGCTTGGCCATGGGATGAAGGAGAGGAATCTCTGGTTCTGTTTTCCCACCACAAGGATGCGATCCTCCTGGCAGGAGAAGATGCCCAGGTTGTGGCATGAGCTACCTACGAAATAGAGAGCGTGTTTTGGGAGGGAACCTTTTATAAGCCTCATTTTGTCATGAGGGATGGGTGGGAACTGCTTTGCCAAGACAAGCTGCTTGCATATAAAGCAGCTTTTAGGCAGTCATGGTGCAATGCCCCTTGTGTGCACCCCCCAGGTGCCCTGAGCCCTTGTGTGCAGCCGTGCTGACACGGGCCTGAGCCCTGCGGGGACAGGAGCGACATGTCTGAGGCAGCAGCATCCTCTGACTGCTGCATGTGCCATCAAACCCTCACACACCGCAGGTGCAGAAAACGAGGGAGAGGGTGTGCTAAACAGACTGACCCACCTGGGTCAGCCCACGGATTCCTGTCCCCCAGCCCTGTGTCTAGGGAGGTCTCTGTGGCCAGCTACAAGCACGTAGAGGAGGTTATAAAACCCAGTGATAGCAATTAGCTTTGAAACTATAGTCATGGGGGCTGATCAACCTTGACATATTTATCCAAGCTTATGTAACTGTCAACAACTTTTATTTCTCATATCAAACACTGGTTTTCCCTCTGTAGCCCCTTATGTCAGTGAGTTCTGCAGGTAAACTGGCACGCTGAAGAAAATTATCCTGATGTCCTTTTATATTTTGGCAGTCTAACTTGTTTTCCCTATGTTGTTACAGCTTTTTTAATTTATATTTTGTACTAGATCATGTTTTTGCTATATCCAGGTTATAGTTCTCTCCCTCTTTCTTTGGATAATTAAGAGCTGAGTGCACATCTGTTTTTTCTTATGCTCTCTAGCGTAAGAGTCCTGGTGTACTCTGCATAATCTGGGAACAGAAGTGGACAAGACCCAGATCTAAATTGGAAGCCATAGTTTAAAATCACACATGCAATTCATCGACAAAGTTACATGGAGGTCTAAACTAGAAACATTTAGGAGCACTGCAGGCACGGTATTGGTAAAACTACAAGGTATCACAGCATTCATCCCCAGCGTTACAAAATCCCACCTTGGTACAAGACCTTTATTTCCAGAAATTCTGTATTCACTTGGAGAAGATTAAAAATCTTTCTTGTTATATCTTCAGTTTGATGCAGAAACTTGAGTGCTGAAGGGCAGAAAGTAAGGGGTTGATGACAATTACATGTTCTGATTCACCTCTTTCCCCTACCTTCAGCCAAGAAATTACCAGCATAACTTTGTAATACCATTACCTATCTCTGCTAAAAAATCAGGTGATAAAAAAGATCTTTACTTGACACAGTTGGAAAGTGTTGGTCTGGGAAATAATAACTTTGGCTGATGTTTGCCTTTGCTGATAACTTCTCTCCACACTTTGTTATTTTCTGGAACAGCTGTCCAAAACATGGTTGCTTTGTTTTTGTGACCTGCTGGATTGTCAGTGCTGGTTCATATTCTTTTATTGGGCATGAAGAACATATCTGCTGCTTACAGCGGGCTATTCTGAAGGGTATTACTGGGTGTTTTTCATTTCTGTTAGCACATAATATTGCTTTGAATGCAGGAAGCTTTCAGGTGAAGAATGAGCGAACATTCAGCCAGTCTTCATAAAACTCAGAATAAAAAACCCCTTTCTACATTAGTCACTCACACAGGGCTAAATTTCTACCTCCCTTCCAAGCACTGGCACGGATTTTTATTCCAAGATGGAGGAATGTCCAGACCACAGATAGGATCTGTCACCTTCTGCTGAGGGAGGGATCTCCCCCATCTCTTCGTGGCATAGACCTTCCCTCCTAGACTCACAGCCTGGCTTTGGTAAGGGCAGTATCAAGCAGAACAAATCCAGAACGCCGTGCACTTTGTAACTGAACAACTGCTCTAGTCACGGAAAGAAACACATTTTTGGAGTTCTTCAAAACTGTTCCCAGTGCATTGAAGGAGCGTGATTCTCCAAAGACAGCTCAAACCCTGGAAGTGCAACATGCTACTCATGTTCTGCAAAGTGACAAGGTGAATAGCAAAAACTCCTTTCAAAGCGCAGCTGCATTTTGTCACCAAAATGTCACTGCAGGGAAGATGTGACATTTCAGATCTCTAGGTAAAAAGTGCTTCACTGCTTACAATGCTCAGCTTTAAAATGTGAATTTCAGATTTAAGAAAACCCTCTCCCCATCTCACAGGTTTTGTGTCAGTATGGCAGAGCCAAGCTCTGAGGATTTTACTGTGATTTCTCATTTTCTTCCTAACCCTGCTGCTGCCTTCTTTGCTCCCTCTTCTTGACTTTCCCCTAGAGTATGGTCCTACAATTATTACGCCTCATCCCTCTGGCTTTGATAGTGTTACCCGTTTCTGTTTCCATCTCTCACGGCATGACATTGAGCTCCTCAGCCCTGACCCAGCCCTGCTCTTTCATACATGGACGGTGCAGTCCCTCAGTCAAGGCTGGGCTAGTGGTCACTTTCACTCTGGTCCCTGGCCACAGCACAGCAGAAGTAAACACCCTCCCCACGTGTGGTTTTTGACCAGGAAAAAAAGTCTGGCATCCTGTTTTACGGTCAGCCTCCTCCATGTAAAATCCCAAGAGATGTGGGATTAGATGTCTTGGTTATTTTAATACCAGGAGGAGATATCTGTGTGTTAGTTAAAAACAGCTGGTACTTGCTAAGAAGAGCAATAGAAAACTGGAGCCAGCATCTTGCCTTGTGACCCAGGCTGTTGAATCCCTTGAGACTGTAGTGTATTCCAGTTCCATCTCCTGCTTGTCCTGGCCTTCATCTTACCCCACCCTCTGATCATTTAGACAAATAAGAAGCATTTTGATTCTTCCCTTTCCTTCTCCCCGCTCTCCTCCTCACTGCCCATGCCTTGGTTACCCCCGAGAACATCTCCTTATTCCATGGCAGGGTACATCGTGTTGCCTGAGTAGTCCCAGATTTCCTGTTGGCTCTCAGCATGGTTTTCACATGTTTCCCAAAGCCACAGTCCCCGTTCACATATTCTGCAAAGCTGGCAGCCCCCGGGGCTGTTGGCAGATCTTTGGCTCAAGCTGTGTCTTACTGTGTTGGACTTCACGGGTTCCCAAATGCTACAGTTTGACAGGGAAAAGATGCAAATCTTACATATCAGTGGCGGATGTTGATTTTGCAAAGAGATTTATCTGTGAGTGGCCGCAGTGTCCAGCAGAACAGACATGGGGCCTGCTGTTTGCTGACTTGAGGCTCTCAGCTGTTTGTGCTGCCCCTTCCGAGCTGCTGTGCTGGCTGGCTGACAAGGCAGAGCTATTGTTATCCTAAGGACAAGCGGGAAGGTATCTGCGCTGCTCCACTGACAATGAATAGAAGTGCATTTTGCAAAATGATTTTGTCTCCTCTGCATCCTCGCACTTACTCTGTCAGCAGAGCTGCTGAGGTTCCTGGCTTTGAGAGAAACAGATGCAAAATATCCCAGGAACTGCTCAGGTAGCAGAATAGCCACTTGTTTGGGTTGAGGATGGAGGAGTTAAAAGTTTGGATCTGTGCTTTTAGGAGGTAGCCTGGCAGGTAGGGTTTAGTGGAACAGTCTTAGAGGGAACAAAAATCAACTCAAAACCAGATGGCCATTTTTATGTGGTTCATTAACTGAGTTTTACTGAGATTGTTGTAAATAAAGTGAGCAGCAGTGGACTTATTCCTGCAATTCCTTACAAAAATTATTCTAGCTGTGGAGCAGCAGAAGAAGTGCAGTTAGGACAGGGAAACACTTGGCTTGTAGGGTTCAAGGAGAAACAGTGGGTGCAGTTTTTTTGTGTCTCTACTGCCAATGCCACTTAGGCTGCAAGAGCCTGGTTTTGGCTTTAACCATGGAAGAGAAGTCATAATCCTCTATAAACAATCCTATAGAGGTAGTGCAAGCCCCTACCCCAGCTTTCAGGGCCACTGCTTTTCCTTCCCACCTCCACTGTCATCTTCCCTGTCCAAGGGGAACCTGAAGGTAACCCAGAGATTTTTCCTACAGCCCTTGGCTCACCCCCACGGGGCACTGGTAAGCAAGAAAGGAGAAAGGAGGCTAGTATCCATACATTAATCCCAAATTCCTGGCAGGCCACAGAAGAAATATTGAGGTTTGTCACTCTTGTGAATCAGTGCAGAGCACTAAAAGCCCTCAGAGGAAGCTGTGACAGATCTTGGACTCTGCTGAAACCCTTCCACTGA
>VYZQ01041956.1:0-14298 GCA_013400655.1 Mystacornis crossleyi | reverse complement strand
TTTTTTTTAATTTGGCTCTTCAACAGGTGTCCTAAAATACAACTCAAAAGTAACACCAAAGAAACACACAAGCAATAAATTGTCAACAGTGATGACGAAATACCAAAATGTAAAAGAAAACAAAATTTACCAGCAGCTGAGATCCAGGGAACGCCTACAAGATAGATGCATGAAGAGAGAAAGAGAGCGAGATTCAGAAAGAACAACCTCCCTAGTTTCAACAGCAACTGTGGGGCTTTTTGTTTTTTGGGTTTTTTTCCCTAGCATTTCACTGTTTTGCTAGTATTGATTTTTTTCCAATTTTTCTTTTGGTATCAAACTGAAAAGGGAAAAAAAACCAACCAAAGAACTAAAATTGAAATAAAATGCTTTTTTTATTGGATGCTGGTGCTAAACCTCCCAAGTGTGAGTTTTTTTTTCTGTGCCAGTCCTGTTCACTGCAGGACATGGGGAGGACAAACTTCCGCTTTCCTTGTTAAGATCTATTTGAAACTGTGCAGCATGGGTGACGTTCCTCACGAATAAAAGTGATTTCAACTACAAAAAAAATCTGGTTTAGTGTTTTTTCATGTTTGCTTTTAAAATGATTCATTATTTTAATCTTGCTTCAGCATTTATATGTGAAAGAGAGCTGCCTCTTTAGTGTGTCTTGCTGGATGATACATGAGCATGATTAGGTGGATATACTTCAATACAAAACAACTCCTGCAAAGAAATCACAAAACAGAGCTATAAACTTACACTGTCCCCTCTGCTCTTCTGGCTCTCATGATGTTTAATGGTTGGATTTTCCTGTTACTGTCTTGTGGCAGGAGTTTGGGGGATGTGGAGTGAGTTCCTGGGATGTTTTTTTCCTCCTCTGTTTTGCTAGGCTTTTGTGTTCTGTGAACAGTAGAATCCAAGTTTTGAGACCCCTCTGCTCAAGAAGGACACTGGCTTAATAACTACCACTTTATCCAAGCTTCTGTTCTGAATAGTGTTTGACTGGCTTCTCCACTCTTTCTTATTTCAAACCAGTAAAATCTCTGTTCATGTGCCACCTCATGTTAATGAGTGAAGTACTGAGCTGTCTTGCTAACATCAGTGGTTTTCTAATATTCCTCCCTAAACTTGGCTGTCTTCCAGGTGTTATCAGTCTACTTCCAGCTGTTGAATATGGGTGCATATCTTGTGTCCTTCATTGTCTAGTCCAGCGTTTCTCACGTTCCTGTCCTGCAGTTGCTGTTACCCAAACCTTAGATAAGTGTATTTGTTTCTCAAACAAATATTCCTGTTACTCTTCAGGAAATAAGCAGAGAGTGCAGAGCATAATGGCACTCAAAAGCCCTTTGCTTCCAGCTTCTGGGAAGGTGAGGAAGGGCCCTTGCACCCTGTTGCCTTTGCCTGGGGGAGAGGGAGGGTAGGAAAATGCTTAGTGGTGCATGAGTTGCACTGCCTACAGCTGACTGAATTGCAAGGGATTAGGAATCTCTAAGGAGTTGTGAAGTGAAAGCCATAGGCTTGGTTGAAGAAGAAATCTTTGCCTGGAAGATGAAGATGTCTGTTTTGACACAAAAACAGACATCTGTCAAAACAGATGTCTGTTTTGACACAAAATAAAATGTAATAAGACGAAGAAAATATAAGTATTGGTACATTTTAAAAATTCTTAAGTGGGATAGATCTTCTTAGGCTTAAACTTTGTTCAGAACTAAATGGGCAGGCACATTGGGGAGAGCTTGGTAACTTCATCATAGCAGATGCAAGACATTCATAAATACTGAAACGTTACTGCGGAATTTGTCATAAAAACTACTTGAACTGCCTTCAATAGGTATTTTTTTCTTAGATTTGACTGGCCAAAGAGAAATTTTTAATCTCTGCAAAAATGTAGGTCAGAGTGAATCAAGTTAACAAAAGTACCTAACAAGCCATCTTTTTTCTTAGGAAAGGAGAAACTGGGGGAGAGATTCAAGTAATGTCCTAGCGCCGAGTTCTGTTTGTTATTTCTGTCCTGCCTCTAATAAGAATGTTTGCATAAAACAGAAGCTGGTGACTGGCATAACCTACTTCATCCCTCAGTTCCCTAGTTAGGAAAATATAAGCTTAACTCTAGCACAGTTTAAAGCACTTAATAAAATTACACTTTAGATGTCTTGGGCTGGGCATAACTTGTTCCTTTACTAGGCCATTTGTGTGCTTGTTAGCTGAATTTGGCAGAAAAAAATACAAAGCTGATGCTCAGTAATAAGGGTCATTTCTTTTGGCAGCTGGTGCTTGTGTACCTGTAAATAAGGCTATGGGTAATTTGCCTCAAGCAGAATTTCAGATGAGGGCTTAGTCTGAGGTTTGTTGGTTTGGTTTCTTGAAAAGACATTTAGCTCCGTGGATTTTGAATTTACAGAGTAGCTAACATGCTGCAAAACATTCCCTGTGGCTTGTGAACTTCTGGGGAGGATAAAGAAAGGAAGAAGAAAGTTTTGTAGGCCTTTGTCTGTGCACCATTTCATTTGAACATAATTGCAGTACCAGGCATTCACAGTCTGGAGAGATAAATGTCCTGTAAGCTTCTGGATCCATGGGAGGGCTACACAGGTGCAACAAATGCCTTGGAAGTGAAACATTTTCTGTTGCAGTTGGAAAAAACAGGAAATAAAGCCCACACGACATAGCTTGCTATAAGGGCTGTGAAATCAGCTGTGCATGTCTGACTCGGTTACTCGTTGTGGCTTTTTTAGAGAGTCCCTTTGCCGATCCTGAGTTCAAAGCCATGGCCTTAGACATCATTCTGCTTTCTGCTGGTTTGGCTTTTTTGGAGAATCAGTGAGCCTTCAGCACCACTGTGATTCTGTAGAGAGGGAGTGCCTGCTCTGAAATGCTCACACAAAGTTGTAGGGAAAAGCAGCTGCACGATCCAAGTGGCAGTGGGATCCTTCCTCAGGCATAAAGGGGATGAGGAGATTTTGGAGGCTGTGTCAAACAAGTGGTAGCTTGAACTGTCTGTTTTGTGCTGTTTGCAATAGTGGAGCAAGGCTGCTCTGATTGAATTTTGAGTCCTAGAGCAGGACAGTGATGCACTGAGCAGAAAATGGATCTTGATGACTTAATACCACTAGCTGATGAGATGAATAATTAATATCTTTAAGTTTTTAAAATGTGATAGAAAAGACTCAAGAGCTTCACTGTATTTCCTGACTACTGTCAAAATACGTTATTCTTGAATGTTTGGCTGTAAGTTTTGGCTTGTAAATGGTGACTTTAGTAGGACCACAAAGGTCCTTACAATTAATCAATTAAACACTGCCACTTCCATGCCAGTAATGCCTATGTACAGTTTTTGTTCAGAAAAAAAAGAACATTGTTTTAATAGTATGTGTAAATAGAGGTGTTACAGATTCAATTTCAGGAAAAATTGCTGCAAGAATCTGGACTGAAATTTTAAAACAATTTATGCTAAAAGGTAAAACAGCTGGTATGGATTCTAGAGCCTTTCTGAGATAACCTGAATTGGGGCCATAATAAAGAACTAGAGAGCAGTAGTAGTAAATGAAATAAATATTCTAAACAGAGCTGTAGGTCATGTTCTGACAAGGTCAAGATGCCTGAGTGGATGAAGTGTTCACAGCCCCCTTTCAGTTATTTTACATTGGAGAGAAGGGCAGGGTTTCAACCATCAGAATTACACAGGAAGGTCTGTGTAAGTCTCATCTGTTTCTTGGTAAGAAACTGTTAATGGAAACTCCAAAACAGAGTATGGAGGATATGTGTGGCTCCGTTTGATGGCTCTTGGCTAGGTTACTCTTGGGCATCAGCCTCTTGAGTTGCCAGCAGGTACAGCGCATAACGAAGATCAGTGAATTTTGCTGTGCCATGGATGGTAAAAGCATTGCAGTGTTACACACCACACAGCTGCTGACGCTTCTCATCACAGAAAATGGGTGCTGGGGAGTAAGAGATGTCAGCAATCCAGTTTACTGGTACAGTTATGTGAGCACTAGATGGGGCTGTTACTCCACACAATTTTTTCTGAAACTTCACGGACACACCCCTGTGACAGGAAATAAAGGTGTTGCAATGTGGGCTGTCTGGGCTCTGCTGCAGGCTCTAGGGGGGCTGAAACGGGGTAGATGGTGAATAATAACCCAATAAATGAAGAAGTCCAACCTAAAATTTTAAAAAAATAGCAAAGTATAAATATCTTGCTGTATAGTTTTTCTAGGAATAAGCACTGCTGCCTATCCCTAACTTTCTTCTTGTAATCATCACATAATTGGGAAGAAAATCTTGGGGAGAAGTAAAGACCTACCCACTGGAGAGTCAAGTGTAGAGTTCGAAGTTTTTTACCATTTGTACCTCTAGAAATACTTGGTGCCGTTAAAAAAAGAAACAAAGTTAAATTGATTACATATTTTTTACTTCAGTGAATAAACATTCTGTCTGAATTTAGTTTGACCAGTCTCAAAGGAATACATAATCTAAAAATTGGCAAACTTTCAGCGATCATTTATGTGTGATTTAAATCATTAAATACCTCTTCAGAGGAGATGGAGATGCTCTCACTTGCTACATGGTACTTACTTTCTAGGTAAAAGAGACTGATTTTAATGAAAGGGAAGATCCTTAAAACTTTCTGCACTGACTTCCATCTCACATAAATGAGTAATTTATCTATAACCACAAGGCATGAGGTAGTGCTCTTAGTCCACATCCTGACTAAAAAAGTAATTTTTTTGTCCTTTTCTAATATTGCACAATAAGAACATATGGAGAGAATCATGTTTTATAACATGGCTGGTTTGGTTTCTGCAGCAATGCCACCACACACACTGCAGTCTATAATGGTAAAAAATTTTTAATTAATTAAGTCATGCCACCTTCAGAGTGTTAGAGAAGAACAATCTTACTGGGGAAACCAGTTCAAAGAAATGGTTAAAAATCTAATGGAAGAAAATGCAACAACTACAGATGATGTATCTGAAGAATAAAACTATGTAATTGAACACATAGATGATAATCCCAAATAAAACCAACTCAATCTATCTGCAAATCTAGATTTCACCTGTTTTTCATTAGGAAAAATAAGCAATCCTTCCATGTTCTTGGAAAGGCATGGCCTGGTGCAATGCCACTGTGATGGTCCTCTACAGCACCCCTGCTCCCCATCTCTCCAGTTTGTTCAGGTCTCAAAGAATTCCAGTTATACTGACCATGGAGTGAGTATGATCTTCCAGGGAAAAGGACAGAGGGTGTGTAAATTGTGTGTGCAGACACCACAGGGATTACTGATGGGCATCATATGAATACACACATTGCTGCCTTTTACCCTCAACAATTCAAAGCTGTATGTGTAATCTCATTAAAATACTTCCCCAGAGGTACACAAGTAGTTCTTAGCCAGAGGAAAGCCAATCTATTTCCCACTGTGGCTGTGAAATCTCCACAGCTAGAAGAAAAAAGACCTAAGTGATTTTCCAAGGGATGTTGCTCTGCCAGCGTGACCAAGTTCAGTTCATTCCTTTTCTTGCCCTTCACCTCTAGATTCCATTAGCTCCTCCTGACATTTCTTCTCCATCTCCTTTTTGCACCTCACGAAGACAACTTCCAAGTGCTGCATGGCGTTGCTCAGGTCTGGGTTGGTCCGCAGGGCTGTCCAGTCGTAGGCTATCAAGGCCACATGCACTGCAAACACAACAGATATTACTAAACCAGGAATTCTGGCCAGAAAAAAGCAATGGCTGATTCAATAAACAAATAAAATTAATTATTTAATCTGTTCAGCTCTCAGAGAAGGCTGTAAGATAAAATGGAAACTGCCTGCAGTAATACTCAAGACTAAATAGACTGTTCAGTATAATTTTCTGTATAAATATCGCAAAATATTTCATAATGGAAGTATACTGATGTAAATTATGAAAGGGGGATGGACACCTCACCTAAAAATCACAACAAAACAGGTAATCAAATAGAGTCAAGAGACTGTTTTAAAATACACAAATATTATAAAGGAATCCTCTCTCCAGACCAGTTACAGCTTGTGTTAGGTGAAGAAGAGTACGATCAAGGAGTCTGCAACATAGAGATGAAATATGTTAAGGATGAAATAAGTAATGATCTTGAAATAATGAGTAGCTGAAATAATGAGTAACTTAAATAATGAAATTGATTTTGAAATAATGAGTATCTGAAGAAGCTGAGCAAATAGTTTTAGCACGTAACTTATGTACTTATGTACACTTACGTACTTTCCCTCTTATTTTACCAAGAATTCACTGTCGTGCACTGACCTGAGAGGTGGTATGTATCCATTTTTCAGAATTAAGTCTCATTTTATATACTATATTTTAGTAATTGTACATAAAACCCCTTAGTAGTATTTCTGTTTTTAACCAACACTGAACTAAGCGTCCATCACCTATTGATTTTTAGTTCTGAGCCATCTGAACCATCTAAATAATTTGCATACTTTGTCACAATTAAGAACAAGAGCATTAGTTGATGGTGATTCTCTTCGTTTGCATTTCTATCACGTAGAAGTTTACAGAAGAAATATAAAAAAATAAATCTTCAGTGTCTTTAGTACAAAAATCCATATTACTCTTAATAAAGACCTGCACCTGTTAGTTCTTCCATTTTCTCCAGAACTTCCTCTAAGTCCTTTTCAGA
This sequence comes from Mystacornis crossleyi, assembly GCA_013400655.1. Taxonomy (NCBI): domain Eukaryota; kingdom Metazoa; phylum Chordata; class Aves; order Passeriformes; family Timaliidae; genus Mystacornis; species Mystacornis crossleyi. Next base: position 7,656 of record VYZQ01041956.1, on the reverse strand, counting down.
GTTCTCTTTCCTCTTTCTCCTCTCATCATAGTTTCTTTCCTGAAATTCTGATTCAGCCATCTACAAGGAAACCAGGAATTTCCTACTTTATTTTACTCTGAAGTGAGTTGATTTACACAGTTGAGACAAAATAACATTGCAATAAAAAATAAAGTATATACATTTTAGATTTACATGGGAATTCAGCAAGAATCTGACCTTAAGGTTACTGGTCATCACCTGTATGCTGCATATTATTTTCAATACATTTCGAAATTAATTTAAATAGAAAGAATTAGCTCAAATATGCTGTGCTTGTGCCAAATAAAGATTTTTGGTATCAGTAATAACAGATCATTGTGTCAAACCCTTCCCTAGCAAACTTCATTACCCTGTAGCAGTTGTCTTCCAGCTTCTCTCCCAAATACTCTGACCCAGGGCAACTCCTGATTTTCCAAGTTCGTTGCAAAATCCCCATTTGTAACCAGTATTTATTTCACAATTGCAGGCTCCAGCCAGGTTAAGTACAAACACTAAGTTCTGTCACCTTAGGGGCAGGTAAGTGATTATGATTCCCTAACCTCTGCTTAGTTGTAGGGAGTGAAATTCTAGGATGTAAAAATGCTTGGGGCAAAAACAGAGTTTTAGAACCTCAGTGTTCACCGAAAACGTGACACAAAGCATTGCCTTTAATTTCCTTTTCCCAAAACCTCGAACAGATGGGACACAACTATGAAGAAAGAGATGGAAGAGCATCAGTGTAGTGACTTTATACATCACACTGCATAGTTTTTATCCTATGATTTCTCAGACTCAGTGGGTATCTATTTCCCGGGTTTTATTGCCGATATGTGCGGAAGGAACGCGACGGGTGGTTTGTAATGGCTTGACAGCATTTTGAACCGGTGCCAAACCTCAGACGCTGGGTGTTCCATGTGTCTCTTCATACAACGAGGCTAAACTGCGGTTAACCGGGCAGCGCCCTTGCCCCGGAGCCCTTGGAGAGCTCAAGCCCCGGTGCTGTCCCACACCATGGGCACCCTCCGGCCGCCCACAGGGCCGCGTCCCCCGGGGCGCCGCCGCCGCCGCCCGCCCTCACGGCCGGAGCGGGCGGTAACGGGACACTAAACCCCGCCCGGCGGCCGTGCCCGTCCCTCCCGCCCCCTCAGCCCTCGGGCTCGCGAGCCCGGTTGATTCTGTGTTTCACGAAAACAAGCGCTTGGGAGCGTTCGGCGGCCCGGCGAGCGGCGCGGTTGGGGCTGCGCGGCGCCGGCCTGTGGCTGTGTGCTGGCACCGTGTCCCGGCTCCGTAACCCGGCTCCGTGTCCCGGCTCCGTAACCCGGCTCCGTGTCCCGGCTCCGTGTCCCGCCTGCCCCTCGCTTCCAGCGCCGCCGTGGCCGGCTCTATGCGGCATCACGGACCGAGCCGTGTGTGGGGTTTGGGTGGTTTCTAGGTGTGCAGTAGCCGTCCTGGAGATAAAGGGCATGGTTATGCTAATAAAACTGCCAGCTTGCTGCCCTTCAGTGTGCTTAATCTTAAGGAAAAAGCAGAGAAGGATAGAGAACGTTAAACAGGACCATGCCGGCCGCCCCTCGCCTCCGGGGGCGGGCCGGCTGTGCTGGGCGGCGCCGCGTCCCTTCGTGCCCTGCCGGGCTCGCTGCCCGCCCCCGGCGGCCGGCCCAGAGAAGGTAACACGGCCCGGCCACCGCCCCCCTGCAGCACGGCCCGCCCCGGCCGCCAGCCCCGCCCCCGGGCACGGCGAGCCGCAGGAGCTGAAGCCGTGGCGAGACCGGCCGCAGCAGATGGCCCGTGGTGGTTTCAGGGGCTTTCCTGAAAGTAACGCAGAAGGTACATCTTAACCCCTACGTTTAAAAGCTGGGTGGTGCTTCTGCTGCTTTTCTCAGGGAGTCTCTCCCCGCCTTCAGGATAGGGGGAGACGTCAGACCAAGGTCGGCAGTAACAGCGCAAGGAGCAGCAGGTTCACAGCTGAAGAGAGTTGGTTTATAGTAGATATAAGGAAGAAAATACTTGACAGTGAGGATGGTGAGACATTGGAACAGGTTGCCTTGAGAGAGTTGTGGATGCCTATCCCTGGAAGTGTTCAGGGTCAGGCTGTATGGACTAGTGGAAGGTGTCTCTGCCCACGGCAGGGGGGTTGGAACTGCACGGCAGGGATGGTCTTTGAAAGTCCCTTCTCAAACTCTTCTGTGATCCTATGATCTTTGCCTCCATGAAAAAAAAAAAAATACTGGAGAAGGTGTTTGCAGGACTAGACAAAATCGGGTTAGAAATCTTCTGGAGCAAGAGGAACAAGACTCAAAAGTTTGTCAAGAGTCTGCTGATACTAGGAATTATCTGGTTTATAGCAGAGTGAGAATCAAGTCCCATTTCTGAATTGTCCATGCTCCAAGTAATGTCCCATTCCAGATCAATAGCCAAACCCTGAATGGTTTGGGCTGTCTCTTGTTCTCCTTTTTCGTCCACACAAACACAAACTTAGTCCTGTTTTAAAATTATTTGGTATATTACTGTTCTAATTATACAGCAAACTTGCTCATCACTTGCCCCCACCACTCATTTCACTGCCAACTGAGTAGCTGGTTTGAAGATGAGAATCCATCTTCAAAATAAACAAAAGTATTTATTCACCCAAGTTGCATGAATGCTCTGTAATTTATCACAGAGCATTGTGTTGCTCAAGTTTTGCGGGAGTTCCAAAGCAGCTGAGTAAAATCCCTGAAGAGAGGAAGTGCTAGCAAATTACGGGACGTTCAGCTGGCTGATGAAGATTGATGCCTAATCATTAGGTCATTTCAGTTTTCTACTTTGTTTCTTTTCATATAGTGCTACCTTTGGAAATTTTAAATAACAAATGCTGCAGGAATAAACTGAAAAATCACAATAGAATTGCAATTTAAAAAAAACATAGGCTTGTAATTTTTCTTGATTAAGAAAACCTGCTCCCTTGAGAGGCAAAGGTCATGAGGCAGAACAGAGACTCGGGATGATGATGGGAGGGTTTTTTTCACTTTCAGATTATTCCTTTGCTATGCCATGTTGTGCTTATCTGCAGAAACTACATCAAGGATGTTTGTCCTAGAAAAGTGCTGCCCTTCCTCCCCATGGCCCCTTCCCCAGCCACATCTTGTTCTTTCTCAGGGTGTTATTACCAACAATTCTTGATTTTTACCCACAGTCCTTGGCTGGCTCTGCAGCCATCTGGCTGTTGCTGTTTGAGACTTACACGTTAGCCCCTTATCTTCTGGGTTTTTGCACCTCTGTGGGCTTAAGTTGACCAAAAGATCACGCACAGTCTATCAGCTATAAGCCACCGTTTTAAGTCTTATATTAGAATGTGAAAATAAGTCAAGAACTTTACTGCTTAGTCCCAGAACCCCGTCTTGAGGCTATGGTGCAGCAGCTGTGTGTGGTTAGGGTGGTTTCTAGGTGTGCTGTAGCTGTCCTGGAGATAAGGGGGATGGTTTTGTTAATAAGACTGTCAGTCTGCTGCCTTTCAGTGTGCTTAATCATAAGGAAAAATCAGAGAAGGATAGAGGATGTTAAACAGGCAATGTTTTCTTTGTGGATGCACATACAATACCAGACGTAGCAGGAAACGTCTGTTTTTCACAGGACAATAAATGACTTCTGCCACTTTACTAAACAGGGGGAAAGGCTTGTTGATGAATTAGGAGGATTATATAGGCCGAAGCCTGAACTCTGAACCATTAAAATATCTTATCCAACCAGTCAGACTGGGAGCACAATTGAGAGACTGGCAGGGGAAATAAAGAGCAGCAGCCATTGCTGCTTTTGCATATGTTCACCCTGAATATTTAACCCTTTGCCTTTCACACTCTCTTCCACAGTAGGGGGGTGTAGAAACTGAAAGAAGGGGAAGATTTTCAATATTTTTGAACAGGAATCTGAACAGGTTTTCTCAGGTGCCCTTGAGGGAGGTGCTTGTGGAATGTAACTCATTTAAATGAGGAACTGTTATTTGCATTTTAGCTACTGTTTAGTGGAGAATGAGGTGTAATACAGATCCTCTGCTCCTTCTTGGAGAAAATACTGCAGAGAGTCAATGCAAGTTAGTACCAGAATGAGCGGAAAGCTGACACCAGTCTAAGCCTACATTGTGCAGCTGAAGTGATCTTTCTAATTCGAGAAAAGTTTTAGTCTAGAAGATGTCTCTCCTAGTTTCTCAGGGGATAAAAATCCACATCACAGGACTATTTCACTGATACTATTTCGCCGACTCCTGCCAGTCTCTATAGAGAGATCAAGCAGTGAAGACATCACTCCTGGTTTTCACCATTTTGCACACATGGTAGTAAATAGCAGCTAGAAGAATAATGCTAAGGAAAAGTCTCTCTTAAATTAACTATTGTCTTTTGATATCCAAACTATTGATGGTTCCACAACTAAAATTTTCCCCACAACAACATAATATGCAGCACCAAGATGTTAACAGGAGTCGGTGAGTTTGGCTAAAACAGTTGGCAGAGATCACATCATCTGCTGCATCTTCCCAAAGCCACCTGCATCGAGTTGCTGACTGAGAAATAAAGTTTGTATCTCAACAAGAAGTAGGTCTCATGTTGCTTACTCTTGAAATGCAACTGCCTCTCACTCCTATGAAGTAGGTAGGCAAATAATCTTGTATATACTCATATAACCAGGACTCAGGAATCTGACACTCTTAACACAAGATTTATCAGTGGTAGGGGAGGGCAGGCCAACAGCTGGGACTTGCATACATGGGTTGGTTGGGAAGAAAGCCTCCAGAACTAAAATGCTGCGGTGCAATGAAGATTATACCCTCTGGCTGCTGAGGACACCAGCAGAGCACAGTGGAGACCCCAAGGGCATCATGGCAGCAAAAGGTCACAAGGAAGCTCAGGAATATTGTCCAGTCTGGCTGGGGAGCTCAGGATGGTGTGAGGAAAGGGTAGGAGGAAGCTGATGGCAGGGCTCCAGCCGTTTTCCAAAATGCTGGCAGAATGCATGGATGGCCTGAGCAGGAGGGACACCAAGGGGCAAGGCAGAATGTGAAAAAACCCTGTGTTCCAGCTCTCTGCTGTAGTATGTTTTGATACTATTAATCTTTTATCTCTTCATTTGCACACTGTGTTCCCAGTGGAACACTTTTTCAGCCTCTGGAGCCCTGGGGGTTTTGTACAGATTTTCTGTTCCAAGAGCCCATTTTTTTCAATCGTGAACCTGTAACCAGAAGTGTATGAATTCCGTTTATTACATAACCTATCCCTCTTGGTCTGTTTTGGTCTGCCTTTCAAATTCCACTGCAGGTGCCTGCCCGAGGGCTCTGTGCTGTGCCTGGCTCTGTAGTCAGCCCATGAGCAGCTGGTGTGTGGAAGCCAGGCAGACCCGTTCTGCAAGTGTGCGCCCTCCTGTCAGCTGTGTGTTGGACATCCCTGGGGAGACAGCTGAGAAGACCTAGAGAAGCAAAGAACTGAAGCTGGGCGGGACTGGAGCAGAAAAATCAGTGAGGAGGAACTTAGTCATAAGAATTACAATCGTACCAAGGTAATCATCAGCGTTATTGGGAGTGGCTTCACAAACTGGGAACTGGCAGCAGGAGAGCTCCAGGAAAAAGCAACCGCAGGGCAAGGGAAGCGGTGTCATTCGGGTAAGTGAGAGAAAGCACTTCTGGAAGATCAAACCATGAATATTTATTTTTTAAAAACCTTTTAGTAACATGAATGTGACCTGAATTAGAAGGCAGCTGTACCGTAAAGTCTGTATGTCTGTGTATGTGCGGAGGTACGTATGTGCATGTGCTTACTGCTTGGAGTGAAGCTTCTTGTAGTCATTTCTGTGATCGTAATGGTATTGGGGTTTGAGAAAAAAATAAAAGAGGCATGTCCTGTACAGGCTGGCTGATTTGATTGAAATAGCTCATAAACATTTTTTAAAGAGGAAGAAATTAACAAGGTAATTAAGTTTTGTATAAAATTAGTCTCAGTTCACTGAAACAGGGTGATGCTATGCATGTATGTATAAATATTAAGTAATACTAAGTTAAGTAATACATGCCTAGGGCTGAATTCAGGACTAATTACCATTTTACTCCTGACACTGTTGCTTGATTGTAAGGCAGTGAACTCTAACCCGAAGTGGTGCAGATATCTAAATTCTCCTGTATTTACCTGTGTGTGTGTGAGCTACTGATTAAATAACAAACAAAATCTGTGTTAAATCCACCAAGAAACATCCAGAACTTGGGAGACTGAAACTAAAGTTGTCTACACAGCTTCAGGTGGCTGTGAATTTATGAAAGTATATTTATGCTGGATTTCTTAAGCCATTAAGCAGCAATGTGACATCATGCAATATTTTTATCACACAGCAGGTTTTTCACAACAAGAGCTGTATGTACCTGTGGTCGTTTGAAGCAAAAATCCTTCTTGCTTCTCATGTTCTGTCACAGCTTTTGCTGTCACAGTTGCTCAGAATTTCTGTATTTGTGCTGGGATATGATATAGGCTTAGTACAGGCAGCTACCAACAAAATCAGAGATCAGTCAGCAGGGAGACATTTTCAAAAGCAGGGTGTGATTTTGACTTGTTAAAAGGAAGCCATAGGTGAGAGTGTGCTGTTGAAAGTTTGGCCTCTAGACTTCTAATAGCCCACTCATTAAGGGCTTCATCTTAATGTGTTCCTCAGGAGTTTTTTTATCATTTTGATTTATTCTGCAGATTACCTGTGAGGAATTACTTTTGGTGGCCTTAACTCAGTGGGAGTGATCAAGATGTATGTTAATTTTCCAGAAAAGATAGTAGGCCACGTCTGCATTGGAAAAAATATTTTTGTCTTAATCTCCATTCAGCTTCTGTACTATTTCACAGTTCTGTTCTTAGATTTCCTTATGCAGCACAAATAAATTAATTTTTGTAGATGATCTGAGTTTAAGCAAAACCTAGCACTGTAAGAACTTGCATATCTCCACTGAAATGATGCCAGTTAGGACCAATATTTTTAGCATAAACGCACAGCAGCACTGAGTCCTCCTGACTCGTTTCTCAGTGCAGTAGTGACTGTTAACTTTGCCTGTTTTTTCTGCTATATTGAAAAGGAGCCAAGTTAGCTCTAAGTAACCACCTGCTCAAATAGCAGTATGGGCCTCATTATTTGCTGTTTTCTCCATGGTCGAGCTTTTCAGAAGTGGTCAGACTAATTTTCACGCCCTTAATATGCTTCTGTAGCAGCTAGCCTAGGTTTGATACTCAAATTTTGGACCAAGAGAAAATCTTGTGTCTCTGTATGTAATTTTTGAAACAGTTTGTTTTCTTACAGGGTGTTACAGCTACCAGCTGTTTCAAAAGTGAGTTACACTACTAAATGGTTATAGCTGAGACCTTCTTTAGAAGCACACACGTGACTCTGGTGTGGCTGATCAGAATTTCCCTTTCTGCACAGTCGAAGATGCTGCTTGGTAACCCACATGTTCCTTGCAGTGAGAGATGAGATGACTACAGGGGCCAGGAAAACCTTGCAAAGATGTCATGGTCTGCCAGGCTGCTGGAAATAGTCACTAAAGTCTTCTGCAGGCAGAAGAGACAGAATATGTAGTCTTAACAAATGCATGGCTGAAACCTGTCAGGCTCGTTTTTTATTTGTTTTGGATGCTGCTTTTAGTAAACGGTGGACTTGGCA
>VYZQ01041955.1:1793-18378 GCA_013400655.1 Mystacornis crossleyi | reverse complement strand
TGGCTGTGCGTGGTCGCTGTGGTGTGTGGTTGGGTGGTGGGGTGCGCTCTGTTTCTTTGGAGAGAGAGAAATGGAAACTGTTTTTTTTCCCTGGGACTTTGGCTTCTTTTTTTCTTCTCTTCTGGACTTGTTCAGAACATCAGAACCCCATCGGAGGACTTTCCACCAGCTTGAGGTGGGGGGCCCCCCCACTCCGACCCAGCTCCACAGAAGAGGAGAGCGACCACACCCACAGACGGACTTTAAAATCTTTCAGGTTTCTCTCCACAGTGAGAGGTTTTAGTATTTAGCATTATTATTATTTACCTGTGTGTTTGTTAAATAAATAGTTTTATCTCTTTCATTTTCCTTCAAGGAAGAAAATTTATTTTTTCCCGAATCTGGTGGGGGGTGGGGTGGTTTGTAATCTGCCTTCTCTCGGAGGATATATTTCTAAATTTGGCTAAACCAGTAAAATGGTAGATGTGGATTGATGAAAATTTACTTTTATGCACAATACTATATGTAAAAGGGAAAGTTCTCTGTGTATTAGTGCCATTGCAATTCTTTAGCTATTGGGGAAGATGTCACACTACAATTGAAGGTTAGGGCTAACTTGCTTCTTGTATCATTTCACTTCATAGAAAGCAAGCAGAATTCATTATAGAAAAAGGTTTGGGAAAAGAGTGGGCCAGGGTAAGGGTTAACATTACCACAGATAGCTTCAAGTTCCAGTACAGAAGTACTAGAAAGAGCTATTTGTCTATGGGCTGACACTGGGGGTTCAATGTGTCAGAAGCTGAGCAAGCTGTAATCTTTGCCTTTGACTTCTTCTAGCTTTTCTACGCTGCTAGTAGAGTTAAAGCCCACCAAGAGTGTGTCTGGCGATATTGTTCCTGCTGGCTGTCCCTGACTGCTGTCACTGTTCTCTGCTGTCCCTACCACTGTTGGGTTGCACCCAGTCCTCCTGCCTGCCCTGCTTCCCCACCCATCACCTGCTCTGAGGCTCCAAGACATCAGTACCTATCCCTGACAACATTTCTGTTGCTGATGGTACCAAACTAACAGCCTAAATCCAACTAGAACTGGTAAAAAGCCCAACTTTACAGATGCCAAAATTCAGTGATTATCACAAATTACTCAGGACAGCTCTTCCAAACAAATACACTGGACATTCATCCAGAGGCCTTTTGCTCTGCTTAATGCACTTAAATCCACCTGAGTTCCACGTTTGACAATTTCTGATGAAAAATTACACATGCTTTTTGTCTCAGGTAAGTTTAAGCTGCCTGGCTTCTCTGCAGGGGAAGGAAAGAGTTGTCCTTTACCTGCAGTTTTTTCCTGCTATGTTTATCACCGATGTAGATCCTCCACTTGCACCTCTTGTAGAATTAGAATTCTCTCATGTTATTGTACTGTGCTGTTAGGATCAAAACCAAAACATAATCCTATTAACCTGGATGGCAAAGTGCATGTAGGTATTTCCTCATGACATAGTTTTTTCACTAAGCAATCAATGCTGGAAATAACTGATTGGTGAATTCTGGTTTACCTGCCCTTCCCTGCTTATTTCCTTTAGAGATCTTTTTGGTTTATTTCATGTAATCAACCAGGATGGTAGATAAATTGAAACTCATGCAAAGGAGTTAGAAATTTCCTGACTGTCTCCAATCAAATTCTCACCAGAAATTTTTATGAGTGTGTTAAAAGACCAATACAGTACCCATTCTTCTGGCATGAAATCACACCTGATTAATACATTGCTATTTGCCTCTAAAGTTTACAGCAATTATTAGTATCCAGATGCATCACTGTCCATTATTAATTTTTCCTACACAACCCAGCATGTGATATTCCCATTCTTACTGAGAAAAATAAAGTGTCAGTTTACTATCTTTTAGTAACATTACATAATCTTTTCTGTATCTCTCAAAAGGTTAATCCTGCTATCAGATGCAAAGAAATGTGATCTCTCTGTGCAAGGCTTTGTAAAAAATAAATAAAAAGGCCACAGATATATCGAATATGTATGCTGACATTTATTACATACTTCTCTGCAATCCTACCTCTTCCCCCTTCCCCTTCAGAGCCTAGAGCAAGAATCATAATGGGGTTAATGGAATCTTCAGGAATCATGGCGACAAATGAAATCTGCTGTAGAGGAAAGTTTCTCATTCAAAACAAATAAATCCATATCTGCAAACTCCTTAAAATTTTATTTCAGTCTGCATGAAAGACACAGAAACCTACTGGCAGATAAAGAAGTGCACAAAATTTCTTTTAGGTGGTGATAAAATGGAGGAGAAAGGATGACACAGAAGAAAAGAAGAGGAATTATCTAGGTGCATTGTTACAAAAATTGGTCAGATACCATAATTTTCCACAAAATTCCTATTATGAATGCATTTGCCTCTGCAATAACTTAGAATATAAGGTCATGTCTTTTACAAGAAAGTTTGTTCAGTGTTGCGGATCTCAACATTTATTGGGAGAATTAGAATATTTTGAAGTCAGAACTGTACTTAAGAAAATGCACTGGAAATAATTCAGCCAGAAGTTTTCTTTTCTAAATCCTCATCCACATTAAAGATAAAAGTATCTTTTACATATTGAATATTTCGTAATATGCAGGCTGTTTTTGATGCTAAATACATTTATTCATGCACTATGTATTTTATTCCCTAACTCTTTTTTTTCTCACTTCTTCATTTATCTTCCATAATTTACGTAAAACAGAAATGGTAGAAACAATCCAGTTCCTAATCTAAGTGACATTTAAGTAAGATAGAAATATGCTTTGTATGTTCCTGAATCTACAAGTTTGCTGCTCCTTATATATGTGTTATTTTGTAATTTGTATACAATTTTGCTGTGGATTTAAGACAAAATTTCATTTAATCTTCTTGTTGAATAATTTGTGCAGGCATATATGAGTAGCTGTGTTAACTGTGAAGTGCAAGACAAACCACAGCTGTGTTCAGTGAATGAACATCTGTCAGTAAAATTAAACTTTTGCATTTGACTGTCATTTTAGCAGATCGTAGGTAAATGTCGAAGAAAAATAGGATCCCCAATAAGCAAATGTCAGATGACATATTTCAGACCCCAAACCATACACCACAGATAAACCTTTCCAAGTTCATTTTCCTCCATACATTGGTTTCAAGGTCAAAGAAAATAAATCAACTCAGACCTCCTCTGTCACAGCATCCTAAATTTCATGTGTTCTTGCCTCTACAGAGACAGCCACTCTTCACAGGAAATGTCTACCAGTTTACCATCAAGTGCAACTACACCTTCCTCTGGCCCCTATTACTGCTCTGAATTTTGTGCCTACAGTGCCCTTCAGCCTCAAGCCTCACATAAAGGTTTGCAGAGAACCACCGGCTGAGTTAAGTCAGTACTTAACAGAAACAACAGGGGCAGTCTCCCCAGAAGAGTCGGCAGAAATCTAAAGAGAGCTCTATACTTCGTTTTCCAGCTTTTGGTTTTTTATTCCTATTCCCTGTGAATGCAGCTTTTTGAAGTCTTTTGCAGTAAGAAAGTCAACTGCTTTTACACTCTGTTTTCTCAGACACCTCTTACTTTCAGCTATGTTGTCTGTGATGTTCAGCTACGGGGAAAGTGTTGAGATCAGCTCAGCTGGCTAGAGATTGGTATTAGGCTCTCCAAGGTTGTGGGTATGATCACTGTATGGGCAATTCACTCAAGAGCTGGACTTATTGCCAAAATGATTTTTGATTTTATATATTCTTCATATATATTCATGGCTCTGTAGACTAGTATTGTGTAATTATATAGTTCCTAGCTAACTCCAGTATTTTTCCTGTTAGACAAAACACATTTCAAGATCCTATCCTAATCTTGCTTCTTCTGGGAACCAAGGATGAGCCACTCTCCCAAGACATTTTCTCATAAATAAAGTAGAGCTAATAGCAAGAAGGAGGGGGCCTCCAGAAGAGGTTGAACCAAGAGGAGAAACTACCTCATTAACTCTGTTTCTAATTGGGGATTTTCAATTATGCTAATTCGCTAAACTTACAAAACTGTAGTTGCTTGATGTCACGTGGGCATTTTTCCATATCTGTCCCTGGAGGCCTCCAATTCTAGCTTTTCTATTACTTCCTATACTAATATTGTCTCAAAAATGTGTTGTTTTGTTCCTAGATTTTTAAAGCATCAGACTCTTTGATCCTTCTGGATCCCTTCCCACTCAGATTATTCTGTGATTCTGTTCAGTGACTTCTATTTTCTTGTGCTCGTGGTCAGTGTCCAAAAGGAGTTTGGGTAGTTTGGAAAAAACCCTGAAGTTTTAAGAAATACTCCTTATTGCTTTTATTAGCAATCTTCAAGCTTTGTGAACCACTTTGCATTTACTTTCACTGGGCTTCATGTTTTGAAATGTACTTTGACAAAATTATGCAGAAACAAAATTTTACATTTCCCACTACTGAGTGGCTGAACAACCTCAGCTTTCTTGACCTTTCCTCACAAGAGAGGTGCTTCAGCCCTCCGATCATCTTCATGGCCTCCTCTAGACACACTCCAACAAGTTCAGGTCTTTCTTTTATTGAGAACCCCAGAACTGGATGCAGTACTCCATGTGGGATCTCACAAGGGCAGAGTGACGCGGAAAAATCATGTCCCTTGACCTGCTGGCCTCTCCTTCATTTTAAAGAAACATTGGGAAAGTGCTGGTACAAGGCACAAATATTTCATACTGTCTTTTCTCCAGTGTTTACCATGTAACATTAATTTTTCTTTTCTTCACTGTCACTTTCATAAGATTAATCAATACATGATTGGTAAAGCTTATTTTTTCCACAACTATATCATAATAAACGTACCTATAAATATTCTCTTTTTATTCATTCAGTAACAATTGGTAAACATCTTGATTTTAGCTACTCCTTTATATCTCATTAATGATTAGTTTTTACTCTTTAATCTGCTCCTCAGGATATAGCCAATTAATTAATCTTCATCCCCACAACCACTTGAAGCAGACAAAGTGGCATTACTGGCATCGAGTCATTAAGTGACTACTGACTAATATGTGTGCAATTTGTTCCATGCCGGTTAAAATCATGGGAAAGGAGAAGTTTCTGGCATATAAAAAAATGCTGTAATTCATGTCAAACCTTTTTAGACTGCCAGAACTTTTACATAAATGTTTAGACCTATTTTTTATTTCATCTCTAGGCCTCTGGTAGTGGAACTTCTGGAAAGTAAGCCAAAATATCCACGTGCACACAAAAATTTCTACAAGGGTTCTTCTGAGATTACAGCCTTCTTGACATACAGCCAGAAAAGCATAGTTAGTGTCTCAAAATCACCACAGCTAACAGCAGAACACAGGCAATTTCTGGTGCTGAATCTTAAGGCAACTGAAAGTTTGAAATTATTTTTATGTACTCCCCTGAATTCTTTCATGATAATCTCAAGTAGTGGCAGTGAGAAAAACAAAATATTTCTGCTTCTCTGGAGTAGGAGTCAATAGATTCCTTAAACCCTGAACATCAGGAACACTTGAAGCCAGAGTATAAGCCAACTTCATTGTTTCTACAACTAACAAAGGCTAGGTGTTTACCAATTGCCTTAGGAAATAGCAGTGTCAAACTTGAATTGTCCTCTGAAGTGTTTAGCTCCTCATGACAGGAATGAGGACTTCACCTGTCCCAAAATGATGGCAGTACATACTTCAGTAGGTCAGAATCAGGGTAGAAAATACTATGTGTGTGTAGTAATTAGAAATACACATTGTTGTACTCACCAAGGTTGAACCGCACCAGAAAGTAATTTCACTAAATATGAGCTTTCCAAGATCTACACATAATGGAGAAATCAACTGCTTACAAAAATATTATGGCATTCAGGTTAGATGATGTCAAATTCTCCCCATCATGGCATCATTTTTTTCTCTCCCTCCCTCCTCCCATTGTCAGTGCTTAAGTGAAAAATGTCTGCAAAAGAAAGTTTAAACAAAATAGGAAGAGAAAATAATACTAAATTAATAATAATTTTAAAAATTAGTGGTTTTTCTCTGTGAATGGGAGAGAGATTTGTTGAGTTTATTTCTTTTTCTTCTCCCTTTCTTTTTTCTCCTCTCTAAGTTCAATGCTTTATACTTGCAAGTCAATATGCAGCGCAATGTCAATAGCCATATACTTCTGATTTTCAACTTTTTTGTTTTTCTATTTCAGTAACTATTTGCTAATTCACAACAGAGGAAATTTAAACAACAGGTCTTGTTTAAGTTGCACAATCCTGACTACATTCTGAAGTATGCACAAATACAGATCAAAATTTTAGCTCTCGCTATTGAAGTAAAATTACTATTCACTGGCTCTTTTACCTCATAAGTTCTTTAGCATTTGGTATGTCACATAAGTCAGACTAGATACATGAACACCAACTACTACTCAGGCTTATTATTTATTTTGTCAAAAATAGCTTAATTCATATTACCAACATCACATCAGTATTTCCGCTAAGCACAAGAGAAGCAAACTATTCATTCAACTCAATAAGGTTACAGGTTGTTCTTAAGCATAATGAAAAAATACATTACTCAAGCAATCCCTACAGCATGTCACTGTCCTAGATTAGTACTTCAGATATTTATTCTTTTCTATTTGATTGAGGCTTTTCTTTAGCTATACACAGAACTCATAAAAAACATTACAATTTGAACTCACAAAAAATGTGGTGGAACAGAGGGAAGTACAGGTTTACACACAGGAAGTACAATTTTACACATATTTCTTTGCTTTAGAAGGAGTAGGTTCTTTATTCTTGTGGTGCGTTGATCTCATACAAACACCAGATGCCAACCAAGTTGCTCTATCACTCTCCTCCTCAACTGGACATGGGGGGAAGACATGTAATGAAAGGTTTATGGGTCAGAATGAGGACAGGGAGATGCCTGTCACGGACAAAACGGACTTAACTTTGGGAAATTAGTTTAATTTATTACAAATTTAATCAGAGTAGGACAGTGAGAAAATAAAACCAAATCTTAAAAACATCTTCCTCCCACCCCTTCCTTTTTCCCAGGCTTACCTTTAATACCAGTTTCCTGTACCGCCTCCTGCCAGCTGTGCAGGGGCATGGAAATGGGGACTGTAGTCAGTCAGTGCATCTCATGTTTTCTCTGCCACTCCTGTTTCCTCATACTCTTCCCCTGCTCCAGTGTGGGGTCCCTCCCACAAGCTAAATTCTTCATAAATTCTTCCAGCATGGGCTGTCCACAAGCTCTCAGTCTTCTTCTCAGACAACCAGGGGCTCCACTGTGAGCTGCTCCAGTGAGAGCTCAACCATGGGCTGCAGAGGCAGAGCTGCCTCACCATGGTCTTCATCACACTCTGTAGTTGAATCTCAACTTCTGCACCTGGAACACCTCCCCCCATCCTTATCAAATGACACTGGTGTCTGCAGGGTTGTTTCTCTCTCATATTCTCACTCCTCCTCTCACGTCTTCTGTTTCACAGCAATATTTCCTCCTTCTCAAATTTGTTGTTGTTTTGCTGCCACTGTCTTTGATGGGCTCAGCCTCAGCCAGTGTCAGGTCCCTCTTGAAGCTGGCTGGCACTGGCTCCAAGAGACACAGGAGAAGCTTCTGGTATCTTTTTACAGAAGACACCCCTGCAGTCTCCTCACTACCAAAACCTTGCCTCTCAAAACCAATAGAATTCCCCCTCATACGACACAACTCTGCCCAGACAACACAGTTTTCTCTCCAAAATTAACTGATTCACTCTCATAGCCGAGCTATTACTGTGGCCTTATGTAAAATGTTATCTGCTTCTTTGCAGCTGAATGGTATTAGTTAAAGCAGCTTCATGCTTCATCTGTTTGGGAAGAAAAACACACAGTCAAGTCTTTAATTGAAATTGCACTCTATTGCACTGAAACCAATGTTTTGCATAGGAAACACCACATGAAAAATATGGGCCTTGAAGAACTACAGTCATGAGAAGTGAAAATAGGTTTCTGAACATATTTTTATGTTTCCACAATTTCTTTAATTTACCTTCAAACAACATCCTCTGGCCTTTGAACACATGAGGTGTGCCATTGATTAAAATTGTTCACTCACTCTTTTCAGTTTACTTACTTGAAATGGTACAATTCAAATACTGTAATAATTAAGGGATATTAACTAGGCCTTAGATTAGATGATTCTCCTTTCCAAACCATGCCCTTTGATAATGCCAACACCAAAACTTTCCTACAGTTCAGACACAGTTTTTCTGTCTGAACTCTCAGTTTTCAACTGGTAATGAAGATAAATAAAAATCAAGCCACAAAGACATCTTTGACTGTCCCCAGGTTTGACAGATAGGATGTTAAAGATCAGATTAGGACTCAAGTGCAACAACAGCAAACATACCTTCAGTTCTGTCCTAAAAATACATATATCAATTTATACTGTGAAGTTAAGATACTTTTAAGACCAAAAGGCAATTAAATCCTTAATACTTTCTAGAAAAAAGAAATTTTAATTTCTTAATCTTTTTTTAAAATTTCAATAAGGAATTATCAGTTTTAAATGTCATTTACTGAATTTTTGTACAGCTAAGATTTCCACTATTCTTGTTCATCTGCTCCTGTGCATGTTTGTGCAGATAATACAAGCAGGCAGTTTCATCCTACAAACTGGGGGAAATAAATAACAAAACAAAATCCAGACCTAACATGGTCATAAGGAAACATGAGTTACTCTCAAGAATCTTAGCTAAAAGAGAATTTTCAAAGAGTAACAGAAAAATTGGTCAGAAAAGTAAAAGATCGAACAGTTGCTGTCTCCTATCCTACAGAGCCACAAAGACATACCATGTCAAAATTCCATTAGAATTTACATAAACTGTAAAAAAATTAGCATCTTACAAAATCACAGAACAGATCGGGTGGGAAAGGACCTTTGGGATGTTTAGCATTTTTTCAGTGTTTCCTGAAGTTCAGATGGAACCTGCTCTGTTCCATTTTGTGCCTGCCAAGGTTTAACACCAGCTGGAAATTAAGTACCAAGCAGCTGCTCACTCAATTCTACACCCAGTGGGGTGGGGAGGAGAATCAGAATAAAAGACTAACACTCATGGGTTGAGACGAGAACAATTTAATAATTGAACTAAAGTAAATCATAATTATTGCAATGATAACAATAGCAATAATGGTGATGTAAAAGAGAATAGAGAGAGGAATAAACCCCAAGAAAAGTGATGCACAGTACAGCTGCCCACCATTCTCTGACTGATGCTCAGCCAGTCTCTGAGGAGTGCCCCAACCTCCCCAGGTAGCTGTCCCCAGTTCATATACTAAGCTTGATGTTCTGTGGTGTGGAGAACCATTTTGATCTGTTCAGGTCACCTGTCCTGGACATGTTTCCTCTTGGCCTTTTGTGCAGAACCTCAGTGGCTGCATGGGAAACTGAAGAGTCCTTGTTTTAGGGTAAGCATTACATAGCAGGACCTAAAACATCAATGTGTTATCAACATGATTCTCATATTAAATTCAAACCACATCACTGTACTATCTACTAGAAGTAGATTTAGAAGAAAATTTATTCTAGCTGAAACCAGGATAGTACCCACTGTCCCTGGTCCTGTCAGTGGGCATCAGTGGAAAGAGCCTGGTTCCCTCTTCTTTACACCCTCCCTCCAGGTATTTATATACATTAATAAGGTCCCCTTGAGCCTTCTCTTTTCCAGGCTATTTCCATTTTTCAACCTTTCATGTTGAGCACGTGACATGCTCCAGTACTCTATTCATCCTTGTAGCACTCTGTTGAACTCTCTCCAGAATGTTCACGTATCTTGTGTACTGAGGAGCACAGAACTGGACCCAGCACTCCAGGTGTGGCATCAGAATTTCTGAGTAGAGGGGAAAGGTCTTCTAGCTAATGTTGTTTTACTTTATTATTCTGTAATATTAACAGAAAGTATGTACAGCAAATGAAAACTAAAAATGCCTCAAGTAATGCTCTAGTAATGAAGGAAATAATAATTATTCATTGTTCTTTTTAATATATTTTAAAAGGTGTGACAACCCAATGCATACAGTTTAACAACTTCAAGAAATTTCAGGTTCTTGAAGTTGTTAAGTTCTATGAGATGACATTCATAAAACTGTTAGCTTTAAAAAAATACACCTGAATGTTTCTATAACCCCCACATATAAGACCAGGCTCACATTTTAATCCTGCTTATGTTCAAGACATTTTGCCAGCTTGAGACAGTGAATTTTAATGGAAATGATTAACTTTTACATATAGACACTTCATTACACTTCAGAGTCAAAAGACATTTAGTAGAAAAATTCCATTGCAATTTATTTTTTCAAAATGTTATTGCAATTGCAATATTCAAAATAATAAGCCTACTGCCTGGAATACCTGACTAATTGATGCTATGAGAGATGGTGGGGGTTTAACTTCCCAGAAAATTATAACCATCATCACTTTTTTACTTCATTATAATTAGTACTTGGAACACTACTGGAAGCACATATGTTTTTCAAATTATCATTGATAACACATAACAATTTTTATCTAAGATCTTCTATGTCACATATTATGAAGTCAGTCATTGAGTAGCTCTTACTGAATAACAGTAAGCTGTTCTGGAAAGCTTGTGTTTTCCAGTGTACAAAGCAAAATATTTTTTACCCTTAATATTAAAATTTAAAGTGCCTCCAGATTCAGATAACAAGTTCTTACAAAAATTCATTCAGAAAATGTACCGATTTTGTATTACAATGATATGAAAATTTGATTAGCAATAGTGTCCCAGTTTGAAAGACAGGTGTCTGTCAAGGAAGGCGGAATCCGCCCTTGGAATGGAAAATATGAGCCTTCCCTCCAAATTATTATAAGTTTGAAATTAAGAGACTTTCAGGCAAAGATATGAGAACAGGAATAACAGTTCTTTACTAGTGTGTATGTGCATAACAACGCAACCACACAGCAGCGCGGGCAGCGCCGACGAGCAGAGGGAGGAAGGCAGCAGCGCCTTCTCTCGGCTGTCAGGCCCCTTCCCTGCGGTGCAGTGACGGTCACAGCCGGCAGGGGGCGCTGTTGGCTCCGGGCCGGGCGGGGCGGGGGCTGTGATTCCCCCGCGCCTGCAGGGGGCGCTGTGGCGCCGGCGCCGTCACTTCCTCAGGCGGGCGATGGCGGCGCAGGCGGCGGGGGAGAAAAGGGGGCTCCTTCACACACCCCCAGGGCAGCTGATCCCGGTGCCCCTCTGGATGGTGCAATGAGCTGTAGCAGGAACCTCGGAGCAGTAGCTGGAATGGCAGAGGCGGGCACACAGAGGGCAGTAAACAAAGTGTTGCAAAAAACAAAAAGCCCTCTGGAGCTGTGCCAGGGCACGGGATGTCGGGTTGTAGTGTAGCAAAAAGAAAAAAGCCCTAAAGAGCAGCAGAAGACAGCGGGGCTGGGCAGCAGCAGCCCAGAGACACTCCCTCTGGGGGGGTGTCAGGGTCCCGGGTTTTCCCCTGAGGCACCCAATAGATAGTGAAGGTCCTTTCCCTCAGAGATGTCGGATGTTGGGAAGGTCCCAGTTCAATGGCTGCTCTTACAAGCAAAGGTTCACCCACAGTAAGGAAGAAGCAGTGCCGGGCTGAACTCTGTGGTGGCAGCTGCCCGTGGTAGTGGCAACCCAGCTGTTCCCCTCTGATCCCAAGAGTGAGAGAGCAAGCAAGGGATGAGCCCAGCCCCTGATCCCCCAGCCAAAATCTCACGGTATCTCTGCACTTCCCAAGAGAAAGCCTCTCAGCTAAGAGGCTGCAGCCAGCTGCACCCCTCCTGTCATCTTGGCCACATCCTTTTTCTAAGTATCTGCGGTTCCAGTTTCTTAGGCAACAAAGGGGAGAAAATTTTCCCAAGAGAAAGGAAATAAAAGGAACAAATCGCAAACTCCAACAAATAGAAATATGATTTCTAAGTATTAAGAGCAGAAAATAACAGAAAATTTTCTTATATGGATTGCATTAGTAGATGTAGAAATACTTAAAAATACTGATTGCTGAATTCACAGGACTTCATTCAAATACTCCTGACTTTAGTAAATCTGGTCTACAGATCATAAACAGAACAGTTTTAATGTTTTCAATAGATCAATAAATAAAATGCATGGTGACTGATACAGCAGAGCTCCAAATTAAAAGACAAACTCCAAACAGCTTATTAGAGGAAGTAAAATATGGTACAAGAATGGTGCACAAAGACAGGGCTGCTTTGAAAAAGTTAAAACCAGAATCACACTCAACAGGGAAAATAGATCCTTCAGTTATCACTAAGAATTCTTTTTTGCAGATTGCTGCAGTAAAGATGAAATATGAAACTATTATATTGAAAATGAAGCGTAAATTTTAGAATTTGAATGTTTTTTTCAGCTTCCAGTTTACAAGGAATGTAGGAACATAGCCATAAAAATAACAGAGTATGTGCAACTGCTTTTGTTCCTCTCTAAATTTTATCAGTTACAAGAGGGCTCACAGCAGTGTCCTCTATGTGAATATTGTGTTGCAAATCTAACACAATGAAAGGGTTAATTACATTTCAGTTCATTGCCTGCCAAGGAGGAGATAAAGGTGAAAATTTTCTAAATGTAATTCTTCTGCTCTCTCTACTGCAGCTATGTAGTGTATGTTGAAGACATCCAAGGACAGATATGATTGCTTCACTGAAGCAGAGTTTTCTAGCTATAACCCTCAACCAAAAAATACTTCATTAAAGAATTTCCCACTTACTGTGCATCATTATTCCTGTCAATGCACTTCCACAGAGGAAAAATGACAGTCATTCTAGGTGATACCAAGGCCAATGATTTCCTAAATTGGTGACAAGATACTCTGAAGCTAAGGCAGGGAATGCAACAGAATTTTGTCGTACTGCTCTTGCTGCACAGAAATTTACACCAGGCATTACAGTGCAAGAAAACTCTTTCTATCAGGCAAGTTTTATGGCCAGTATCTTTCCTCTTTTTAATAGCTAGATGCACCAAAAAATAGATATGGCCACTCTAAATCTGTTCACATAAACTTTAGGAAGGTAAATATCATTCTCCGAAGCATGTCAAAAAAAAAAAAAATAAAAAAAAAGGCTATTATAACACCAGTCAGGTCACTCTTTACCTACAGATATAATACATAGGAGAATTTCAGGTATTATCATTAAACCCTAATAGTATTGAAGTTTATGGCTAAGTCTATGGTGTAACATCTTTGAGTAGAATGCTTTTGTATTGATGACTCCAGATCTGAGGATACTGTTGGACTTTGATAGCAAATGTAGATTACCAGAAAATTCTTCCTGGACCCCATTCATTTTATCTTTTTATAGACTTACCTGAGTCTAGTACAATTCCCTGCTTATGCAAACAGGGATGGTCACCTTCATTTTTTACTAAGAAGAATGCTGAGAAGCTTTAGTAACACACCATGTTAAGTGTGGGAAAACATGAACTGCTGATTTTCACAAATCCCCAAATGTAGTGTTTGGGTGTGAGGAGTTTATTAATGAGTTTAATCACTCATGTGCTACACATCTGGCATTTGCTGTGCTAACACTCCAGTCTTTACCCAACAGCCTTTGACAAAATATCTATTGCCATTTTCCTGTGAAACAAAAATAGAAAATAATATCCCTTGTAGGATATGTAGGAAAAACAAGATGATATACCAAGAAGGCAAATACAAAAATAAGATTGCTTTACACTTTTTGGAAGGTTTTTCTTTATGCTAAGGCATTTTCAGGGAAAAGTAAAAAATCTTAAGGATATAGCTCATAAAACCTATATAGCTGTAGGAAAACGACGAGTGTAATGTGCATAATAACCTCTCTTTCAAATATTCACTTTTTTAAAAAAGAAATTTTGGTATTTTAATATAGAATCTCATTTCACACCCAAGAGATAAGAGATTTAAAGTGGAAAACATAATTCAGTGTCCTTTCTTATTTCAGTGAAACTACAATGTCTCTTGAGTGCCTGGAATAGTATGAGAGATACCAGGCCACAAGGTTAAGATATTTAACTTGCAAGCTAATAAAAGGGAATGAGTTCTTCTCACGGAGAAGTACAGTAGCTGTTCCCTCTTAGCTACCACAAATTTTTCTTTGGATTTTTCTTCTCCATTAAGACCATCAAAGCAGAAGTCCGTTATGAAAGTTTTTTCCCAAGTAAGAAGTTATAGTCTATCTCATTTCATAAGAGTAATAAACATCTACTGCTGTAACAGTCGTCAGTATCTGCTTCTACTGATGAAGGCTCACGGTAGGTAACACTAGCAAAGAACGTAATGCTTGCTCTGGAAAACTAGCATGTTAACTAGCCAGTGTTTTAACAGAGAAGAGTTTTTTTTTTTTTTTTTTTAATTTTGAAAAAAATACCAGTTCCAAGCAATTTACTACCTTGATGCTTTTTGCTTTATGCTTTTTGCTGCCTGCTGTCTCTAGAATTGCTCTTACAATTTTGTTGCGGTGGCCCAGCGCATTACTAGGCTGTGGCAGTCAAACACCCACCAGACCCTTGCCGTTCAATGGGTGGTTGAATATGAGTCCGAGGGCGGGTCGGTGGGTGGAACCGAGATTTGAGGCTGCATCCCCCAGTTCCGGAAAGTTCAGTTCATTACCCTATTGGCTCCTGGTTCTACTTCCTGCCTCTGTATTGTTCCCATTGGTTGTTTCCCCTATGGTTCAACCCCCTTGTTTGTGCCCTATTGGCTACTACCCCTTTTTCCTCCCCTTTTGTCCCAAGTATATAACCCCTGTACCCAGCAATTTTTCCTGTCTTTTGTCCCTGGATCCTCTTGACAATAAACTTCCTGGAACCCATACAAAGGACCCCTCTCTCCTCTTTGCCTCCTGGCATCACCAGCTCCCTTCATCGAGCCCTCTAGGATGTGCTCCCTCTACGAGGAGCCAGCGACAAGCTCTGACAGCAGCAGCCTAGCCAAGATGTTTACCAGTGTCTGCAGGAAGGATGCTGTGTCCCCTCAGGCTTGAAGGCACGCTCGAGACAGCGTCATCATTCCTCAGGGAGTAGTACTCCGTTTTGACATCACTATTTTTCTTTAATCCCTGTTCTAATTTACAGCTAGTGACCTAACTGTCATTTTTGGGATTATCATTTTCTCCTTGATTCACCCAAATACGAAAATGCAGTGAAATTTACTGCAAATGACATCAGAAGGTACACATGCAGAAACAATCCTTTCTAAGATTCCTCCTACTATTAAGAATTTATCATGGGTTTTAAAATCCCAGAATTTCTTTTAAATCTTCACTTTCATGCTTAACATCAGTAATAGTTTCACGCTATGAAAGAAAGAAAAAGATCGCCATAGGACAAGGCTATCACTCCTGAAATATTATAGTGAATTCTTCTCTAATATAGGCAAGTGAGCAAATGAAATTCAGCACTGCATTACAGGTTTATCATGTCACACAGTAACTGATGTGAATGCCTTTAGCAAGAAAAAAGACAGTACACGTTTTTACAACAATTTGCAGTCTTACTTGCCTGGTACTTTAGCATCTACATTTTCAGCTGGAGATTGTAGGGGGTATTTTGCATTGGAATACCCAATGGTTTTTGTGCTGAAATACCCAACATGACCAATATATTTATACTCTTAGCTCCTACAACTTGCAGATTTTACAGAGGATGTGTGCTCGGAGTGCTCATGGGAGTTCCTATGAAAAGTCTACTGCCAAAAAAAGAGCTGGGATTGTTCAGTTCCCAGTGAACTGATATTTGTCCTCTCTCATGTACAGTCTGGAAATCATTCTTTCCAGACATGGCTTACCTTGAGGGTCACCAAAAAACCCAAAACAAAATATATATTTCCATGCAGTTAGTCTTCTGCTGCTCACCAATAAACAAGTTTGCACCAGCCATGAATTTTAATTTATAACCAAAAATATATTTGGGAATAGCTACTTTCTTTTTGTCACATAGCCAGTATAATGGCAAAGTAGGATTATAAGTTCTCCCATTTACCAAGTGAAGAAAAGCACTTTAGTGAAAAAATCAGTAAATCAGTACCTTTAGGGTACTGATTTCTATTAACCTCCGGAAGTTCCTCTTCAGAAAATGTCTGAAGTCCAATTGTGATCCATGCTAAGATAACCTAACATCAGCAGAATTCAACGCATGCAACTGGAGTAACATTTAACTAAATCAAATGTAAATATAAAGTGTTTCAAATCAATCAAATCAAATGCAAATATAGAGTGTTTGAGCAAAAGACTGAAGAAGTCAGGGTTGGGGGATATCAACTTCTGTGTCATTTAAAATCTCAGAAAAAACATGTGACATTTCATATGGGCAGATATTCACAGTTTTACTAGGAAAGATATTTTGCTCGTGAATCTTCAGATAGATCCTGAAAAGAAGGTTTCCATTAACTAGAAAGAAAATATGCTTTTCCAGATGCTAGGGCATATAATCAATTTATTCATAGCTGTTTATCTGTTATCTAATCATCTTCAGAGAACATGGCCCTTACCAGTCAGCTTTCCCCCCCTTTTTTTATTTGTTTTTTTTTTGTTTGTTTTGTTTTGTTTTGGTGGTTTTTTTTTTTTTGTTGTTGTTGTTTTTTTTTT